>DWTU01002734.1:0-11139 GCA_018251515.1 Cecropterus confusis | reverse complement strand
AAGACATCAGCTAAAGACTTGTAACACCAAAGCGGGGCCAATGTGGTTGTTCTTCGGCTGCAGGTACAAGAGCATGGATCTGTATAAAGAGGAGAAGGAACAGGCGTTGGAAGAAGGAGTGTTGTCGAAGGCAATGGTCGCGTTATCTAGAGAGGAGGGAGTTTGCAAGGTAAAGTATTTTTTCCGTGGTGATAAATTGTTTGATGTATAAATTATTCGCAGAATCTTTTAAGGAATCAACAATATTTAAGAAATATTCATAATTACTAATATGTATTTTGTTACAGAGTTACATTATACTTAGGGGCCATCCAAAAATTACATCTCACATTTACCCCCTAAATGAAGTGTGACATGGTATGACAAGGAGGGTAGGGGTCCTAAATTTCATGACATCACATTTCATATATATCTAAGAATTATAATTTCATTTATAATCTGAGCATTTCTGTTTTAAATAAATGATTTCTATGTGTTAGATTTCAAAATATGACATCACACTAGGTAGGGGGGGGGTCTCACAAATAAGATCAGCTGTGACAAGGACGGGGAGGGATCAAAAAGTCGGGAAATTTCTGTGACGTAACCTACGAAGGGTCCCTTATTACTATGCCACATTTATATATGGCTGCCATTTAAAAGCCTGCAAAGATTATTAGATTATTTTCTTAACTTCTCATAATATTTGCAGAAACACGTCCAAGCCCTTTTAGAAGATGAAGGGGCAAATGTTGCTCGTATGTTGGTGGAGGAAGAAGGACACTTCTACGTATGCGGTGATTGTAAGATGGCAGAGGAAGTTCAACAGAAGTTGAAGGAAATAATCAAAGAACACGCTCAAATGACTGACGATGAAGTGGATGAGTTCATAATAGATATGATGGTAAGTGATTTAAGTAAGAAGACAGTGGGAAGCCGAATCCAACGGCTTCCCACAGGCACAGGACTGGTTGGAGTGGTGCCATTTAGGGGAGGCCTATGTCCAGCAGAGGACCTCGAAAGGCTGATGGATGGATGGAACTGATTTACCAGCTTATATGAAATTTGCCGTGTTTATTGATGACGTAGTTTGTTAAACCAATATATTTTAAATATTTTTGCAAGGTGATGGGATACTATGGTCTAATCAAGGTGCTACTACCGTCACTTATGTCAAAGCTAAAACAATTCTTGCGTTTTGATGCAAGAGTGTGTATGTCGATGTACTTACATATGTGACCATCTTGATCATCAGAACTGTCAATGTATCTATGATCGACTTCACAGTAGAACAGCTGTTCTGTATAGAGTTGTTTTAATATGTCCATGTGCAGTGATGAACTCAAGGGGTCACAATTTCAAAGAAAATCAAATTAGATTACAGTAGGGCTCAAATTGATGGTTTAAGAAAAAATAAATGTTGTGGCGGGGGGGGAAAACACGCCAAAACAGAAAAAAATGAATTGTTGGTTAAAAAAAAATAAATTTTTGTGGGGGTTAACACATGCACTAAAACCGAAATAACTAATATTATTTAATAATAATTATTATTATTCAATAAAAAAAATAAAAAATATTTATAATATTTAATAATTACAGGATGAAAATAGATACCATGAAGACATATTCGGTATCACTCTACGAACTTCGGTCGTGCAAAGCGCTTCGAGAGAAACTGCAAAGCGAACTCGACTGGGATCCAGTGTGTCCCAAGCCTAATTCATAGTTAAGACTAATTTGATCGAGAGATCCATTTCACGTTTCGTTTGTACTAAGCTTAAATACTTTGAGTCGTATTCAAAGCCTGTTTATGTGAGAAACTGCTCATTATTTATAAATGTCAGTGAATTAAAAGAATTAAATGGTTTTATTAATGAAGAGATATATTCATCAATAAAGAGATAGATATAGGTGTGGTCAATGAGGTCTTCATGATGAGAATAATGAAAATGATAGAACTAATTTTAATTACATTGCGCGGTAGCAGCCTGAAATTGAAAGGCAAAAATATTGGTCATTTCCATTTCAAATTCTTTAAAGACGGTATCGATGAGAATGATTTTTTTAGATAAATTAAGACAAGCTGAATAGCAGATAAATATAGGCTATGATATGATTATAAGTTACACGTTAAAATTATTCATATCTTTAAGTTTACATTTCATTATGTTATGATTATGTTACTTTAAGTTACGCATCTAAATGCATTTTAGTGCGAGTTAATTACATTTCTAGTAATTTGTTAAGTACTTCAAAAATCTGAAGATGATAAGTATATAATATCAATTGTTTTTGATATCAGTCGCTTTGACTGAGTAAATTTGATTTTTGATTTGATTTTCTGAATTGTTATTTGCATTTAAGAAAGTTGGTAACTACGGATACTCATATTATTATTATTAATACGATTACATAATATCTTAGTGACTGTACTTTTGATTGAAGGTTTGATTAAAGCTTCATAATTATGGTCGCATCGTATGTTTACAAACCATATCATCCACAATGACTGATGATTATAGTAAGATGCAAGAATATAAAGCAATATAGACGATGATATGAGAAAAAATTTTGTAAACTTCACACAACATTATATATTTGAGAGTGAAGTGGCAATATTTTTTCACCCTATATACTTGTCCGGTGAAAAAATATTGTAAATACCTCACAAGTATGTGTAGAAATGAAATGTTTTATGGACGAATGTGTTGTTATTAATTTGCAGCGATAAACAATTTACAGTGTTTTTATTCTTTTATAGATGCATCTAGATTTTCTCTAAAAGGACCGGTATCATTGTCTTCTTCATAATTATCTTCTTCATTCAATATGTCATTGCACATTACTTTATTATTATGAATGTCAGGTTTCTATGTGACATTCACATTAATAGAAACTGAGTGTCCGTATGTACGTGCCTACATGAGAGCATTTTTAATGATATAAGATAAGCATTTTAATAAATAAGTTTTATTTAAGTAAGTTCCCGGTGTTATATTTTTATAAAAAAAATACTGAACTAAACTTGTCAATGGTGATGTATGAGTGTTATATTGTTGCTTAAGTGAAACTTAGACTCTAGGATCTTTTTGTTTACGAGAAATAAAACTACGTTTACTTAGAACGTTTTTATTTATATTAAGCTCCTAACATTTTTTCAGCATATTTAGTATTTAATCAATTTTTATACAGCAGAATTTTATGATAAGTATATTGTAGTATTAGTATTTTGAAAACGATTATTATGAACCAATTTTTGATCTTATACGAAAGGGTAAAGTATGTGTTCTATCACTGAATTTGTCACTTTCTACCGTTACATTCACGTCAGTCACCTTTTTTATAAATATTAGTTCATTTTTTAGACGTGATTACGACATAAGCTCATCTGCATCGCTATTGTAGCGTTTATTACTTTATATTCAACCCTCGCTTTATTTGGCAATTTTACATCATTAATATTGCCAATTTACTATTCTTTGCAGTTTTGTCCCAAAACTAATATTTATACAATTAGCTCTTCCTTCTAACTACGTGGTCATATATTTCAATTTGCGTATATTTTGGCGAATAAATTCTTTGTTTCATGGTGTTCTGACCGGGATCTTGCTGAGGATCGGGACAAATTATTTTGTGGTCATGACGATTTTGAAAGAGCAGGCCTTTCTCGGGGTCCATAATTGGCTGCCAATGATAAAAATATAACATGATAATAATACCGTAAATATGAAATTCCAGACAAATACAAGAAACCATAATAAATTCAGCTGAATTGCGTTATATGCAATAAAAATGGTTACGTGTACCTATCTGGATTTTTTTTACAAATTGCACCCACTACAGAGATCTTTTGGAGAAAAATTTGGCATTAGAAAAAAACATTTATTAAGAGCGCTAACAAAATTCGCTGTTACAAAATATTACAATTGGTAACGAACCTTGACAAATGCAGTTGTTATTCAATCAATGTTCTGCTGGATTTTTTTCCTATTTTGCCTAAGAATGTCGTTAAGCAGTTAATCTTGCATAACTTTGTGGTATCAAAGGATTTCCACACGTAAAAAAAACACACACTAAAAGATCAAGCGAAATTAGGTACACATAAAACACGCTGATATCATAAATGCACAGACAACAAAGCCACAGAGCTAATTATAAATGCAGTTCATGATGCACTATATAATCTCACCGCACAGACTAATACTGTTTCGGCAAAATTTTCATTAAAATTCCGAGTATAAACATTTTTAGTACGTACATTGGTGACGTCGAACTATTCTGAGCTGTTCAAATATTCGGCGAATTAATTTATATTAGTTGGCAACTTACTATTTTTTGTTATTATTTTAGTAATGACTTTTGGATACGTAAGATTTTAAAAATGTCGGTTAACTCCGATTCGTCGAGATTCCTCGTCAAAACAATGTTAGATTGCTATTAATGATATGCGTTTTGGAATAAAGTGAAATGTCTTAATTTTTATATAGGTCTTCGCGGGAACAGCAATTGTCACTTATTGTACAATATTTTTTCTTACACTACCACCAGAAATTAATTGTCATTGCTTCAACAGCGGAAAAAAATCGTAAACGTATAATTATGCTAGGGAGGTCTCTATAACTATTTGAAACAACATAGCTAGTACTTATTACTCATGTTTTATACGTACTAAAAGAAAGACCTGAGTCATATTGAACTTAAATTGAAATCGACTTTTTTCACCGGCGCCCACGTAAAACTTCGCTACTAGCGCGCGTGACATACGTAACTCAGTTTCCGAGATACACGAAACAGTTACTATACTCGCAAAAGGAATAGTTTATGAGATTTACGGACACTCGCAGCTCGTGCCACGATTGTTGGATCGAAATGAAAATTTTGATAGAGAATATTTTATTCAGCTCGATAAATAACTACTCGGAAGTATTAAGGACAATTTATACCTTCGGACATCGAACGTGCCGTGCCAGCCAAATCATATTTATCTATAGGTACAATATGTGTTCTATACCAGGGATGTTATGAAGCTCCGTAACCTTAACCAAAACTATCGGATATCCGAAATAAAAAAATATCCATAACCGTAACCGATTCCGATAAGAAAACGCATAATTTCGGATATGTTTTCAGACATGTTTTTCTTAGTTTTTTGTAAATAACACTTAAAATTGTTTACGTAGCTAGTAATAATATTGAATAATAACTGATTGTAATATGATAAGATAAGATAGAAATAAATCGAAATAAATACCTATTTATATTTTAAGTTTAAAATTCTTTAAAAATATAATATCCGTATCCGAAAGGATCCGAAACCGGTTTAATATTTTTTCTATATCCTTATCCGTATCCAGATCGGAAATTTTATATCCATAACATATATAACACATTCTATACCTACGGTTCGGGTCTGCGCGGCAGAATTACGTCGTCAACCCACTATTGTCCCACTGCTTTGCTCGAGTCTCCTCTCAGAATTCCAGGCCATATACGCCTGATGCGCTGGCCAAGTGCAAATTGACCAGCTATGTTTTACGGTCGGTATAAATTTTGTGTGCTAAGCGCGTCTGCCCCGTTCAATGTCTGTAGATATAAACGGGGCTTTTTTGTTTGATTTATGAATTTTTATTTGCTGTCGATTTTTACAAAAATATAAGTACTGGTGCATTAATTACTTATATAGTAGGTAAGATAAACAAATAAAAAAATGCATCGTCAGCCCACTTCTATCCCACAGCTGAACACGGGTCTTATCTCCATCCACTATGCTGGCCACGGGCTGTCGATTTAATGCCCATTTTTTACGTATAACTCTAAGTCACGTAGGTTTCCTTAATATTTTATTTCCTTCATCGTTAAAATAAATATAAATAATTCCTAATAAAAGACTGTCTGTATAACTAAAGCACTTCTAAACTTGTATTACGTTAAACTATCGCGGTCAAGTAGCCTCGATACATCGACCTGCAACGTATGCTGATACTTGCGGTTAAGCTTTCCCCGTGGGAACTATTTATATGCGGCGCTACTCCTGAAAGCGGCCGGCGGTCTCAATGGAACACTCACTTAAACCTACTTAGTTTCCAGCTAGTTCATCGCCGCTACTCGTATGGTTTAAATAAATCAACCTATTTTACTAGTACCCTATTTTAACATAATAGTACTCAATTTAAATAGTATCCTATTTTAACCAAATGAATCATTATTTTCACACATTTTACTATAGATTTATATCGATCATAATTCATTCACAAACTTAAGAGAAAATTATCATGATTGGGACCTACATGGCTGACCGCTTTTCGAAAAATTTCATCCACGCATATATACTTCAGAAGTTACATTAAGTTGACGAATTCTATTGTTATCTGGATTACAGCCAAACACACCAGATATATTAACCTCCAAAGTGCTTTTCAATAGAAAAATATCATGCAATGACTACATCTTAAGGAAAGTAGTAACTACTACTAGTACAGTATAGATAAACATTAAGAGTTGGTCTCTCAAAACCAAGGGTTCTATCCATCTATCAGCATTTTGATGTCCATTGTCCATGATTCTCCCTTATTGGGGTTGTTATCATTATTCATCACACCTAACATGCGTGTTAGTGATCGCAGTGGTTGTCGATGTTACACAAAGACGCTGCTGCTTATCTCCTGGATTTAGCCTTTTAGTCGCTTCCTACGACATCCACGGAAAGAGAAGAAGAGGAGCTATGGAAGACCGACACCATACGACATTTAAGGGTTCGTACCTTATAATTCCGGCTGATATTACTTCTCACGGTGCCATGACGCCAGTGGTAGTAACCCAGGTCGTTGTCTTTGGGCCACAACATTTTGTTAGACCTAAAGAATGGTGTCCAGTCTTCCGAGACCAGCCGATGCGCGTAGTCAATGTAGCCGGATATCTCGAAACCACCCTTTGTGAAGTGACGAATGAAGATCACAGACTGGAAAAAAAACCAAAGCCAATATCATTTTCTTTTTATGACATAGGAGTACAGGAGTACATTTCAAATCCTACTTCACAATAGCGTTGTCAAGCGTCCGGATAAAGCCGGACATAGTTAGGCTTTTTGAATTATTGCGTTAATATTAAATTAAGCGGTGTTGGGCTTGTCCGGATTTTGTAAGGCTTTTTAATTTTGACCAGTCACATCTCCGAAGCGTATTACGCGAGTGAAAATACTAAGGCACAAACTGCTTAATTATTTAGGGCGTGCGGCCTTTTTAACCAATTATCTGTCGAAACTTGCAAGTCCGTCCGGCTACTAGGTTTGACGACTTAACTTCATAGGTATTCAGGTGCGTTACTGCTCTTAATACCTAAATTACATCTAACACTTCCCTTAAACTAGAATAAAGCACCGCTTAACACTGCTGTTTTAATGCAGAAATAGATGTGGTTATTGTGTCTTCGAATTTGAACCAGAAATGTTTAATGTCTTTTTTACGATATTGTAAAAAAAATATGAAATGCTTTATAGAATATTAAAGTAGCAACGAGCATGCAGTCCACCTGATGGGAAGTGGCCATTCACACCCATTGACGTCTGAACTAAACCCCAGATAAGATCAGAGTTTTACCTCAGGTTGACCACATATGCTACTCCTGAGGACTAAGTTGGAATGCCTCGAAGTATCGCCCTTACCACATCATTCAGAAAAGAACACTGCTGTTATAAGGCAGAAATAGTTACATGTGACGGTCGTGCTTCCGAAGTCGAACAATAAAGAGATTAAAAGTGCAAATGCTTTCATTAAAAGTGAACTCTAATTTTATCTGGCTCATAATTATCATAAAAAAAGAAATGTTAGCAAAATATGTGTCGACAATATATAAGCACTTGCGATCTAAAAACGCAAAAATCTTTCACCTGCAAAATTCCAACTCTATTTGCACGTTCCCGAACTGCTAATTCCCTGTTAAAGGGATCTTCAATATCAGCTCCTTCACTAACTTGTATGTAGGGTCTTACTGTTGGATATACTATATTGTATATGACTGAACGTCTGGTATAGAACTCTTTTTCAGAAAGAGTGTCACCGTTGGCTCTGAAAGTTTTGTTACGAATATAATACTAGAGCGACTCAATTACCTATATTATTTTATTTTTATTCATCATATTTTACCGAGAGTACTACTAATGGATTAATATCCTTTCATTGGCGGCATTGTATCTGATAAATTTATCAAGTTTCTGAACTAACTAGATGAAAACCCGGCTTCGCTCGAGTGAAATGTGACTCATAATACACAATCTTCAAACTACATGAAACGTCAAAACTAAATGAAATGAATACAGAAAAGTCATGAAAACTGAATTTGTTTGTTCTGATAGCTCAATCAATATAGGCTCAGTTACACACTGAAAACACTGTTGTTACTTACACTGACTGACAGGGATGCGTTCATAGACATTATGGTGGTACTGTGCCGGACAGGACGGAACTGTGACTTTACAAATACGTGTGAATCGGCTGTAACGAACTCAAGATGGCATCCGGGTGGCCAAGATAGGGACTGCCATTTGCACTATTAGAAATACAAAATACTCGACAATCCAAATTTTGCGGATATACATATGTTGTCGGCTCGAAATCAATATTGTTTGTCTCATTATTCAGGTAAGGTTTCAATCAAGTCTACCGTACCCCTTTACCGAATTATTAATACAGAAAATCAGTACAAGTAAATAATGCATTATAGTATTATCTATATGAGTGAGGCTACATATTTTACGTATTCTCTAGCCTTAATAGCATCCAAAAGATGATTGCGGCTAGACCGGAATCCGTCCATAAATAAATTAGCAACTATCTATCAAATAATTTAAGATTATATTGATATAAATATTTACAGGGCATAGAAACCAGCGTCATCCCCATCACCAAACTCAGTGTCATGTCCTCTGTATTATACGAGCATGTGAGCTTAATTGAATATCAAAGTCAATTTTTTCAAGAGAACTAAAGCGCTCGAAACACCTTTTCTGATAGGTACCCATCTCTGTTCAATTAAATATTAGTTTCATAAAGTATACCGTACCAACAGCAAAGCTTGTTTTATCTCTATGAGATTTTCTCAAGTGAAACCTTTGTAGTATCTCAAAACTTGATTTGAAATTGCCGAGTAGCATTCTCTTAGTCTTAAGAGTTAGATTAGTTCTATGTTTTTCATTAAACAGATCAGAGGATAGCACTAGAATAAGAAGTTGTTTCAATTTATTTCAAAGGATTTAAAACGTAATCTGAAATGGAATACGTCGTAAGAATAACATTTTGCGCGGATCTCAAGCAATTAGACGGCGCGATTAGTTTGATACGATTTAGATTAAGGATTTGTATAACCCAATGATCTGTTTAATTTTATGGCCAAATAAGAAACAACAAATCTAAATACACCTTGTCTGATTACACATAAGAGTATAATTGAGTTATTTTGTCTCTAAATTTTGAATTTAACCCCAGATTAATTAATGGTATAAGAACTCAACTAGCATAACATAACATGTTAGTATTTAGACTGCAATTGAATCACTCGCAATGGTAGTAGAATTATTATAAGTAGGCTTCTGGACGGCCTCAGGACGTTTCTTAGGTACTTCAGTGACCTTACAATGACTTTATTACGTTACGTCAAAACGATCATCATTTAATCAATGTACATTTCTCTTTTCTATATTAATAAAATTGTCAAGGGGTACGGTAGACTTAATTGAAACTTTACCTAAATAATAAAACATAAAAAATATTGACTTCGAGTTGACAACATATATGCGCAAACTTCGGATTGTCGAGTATTTTGTTAAATTCTAATGGTGTAAATAGCCATATCTATAGAAAAAATCGCCATATCGGCCACTCTGATGCTATTCTTGAATTCCTGTGTGTGAAGCCGATTCACATAATAATACGATCAACTTCCATGTAGCGGCGTTAATTACCTTACATAGTTTTGATATTTTATACTAGATGTCGTAACAAAATTTTATCTCGCATTTCTGCATCACGCTCTTGAGAACGTGTGTAGGTTCGTATAAATATGCTCGGAATTTGAATTTGGGTGTCGCTAGCACTGGGATCAGTTTATTAAACTGCAAACTAGCGACTACAAGTGGTGGCGTCTAGCGGACTGGCAGCTTTTATGAGTATCTGCTCTGCTCTAAGTATACGGTTTAACACCTTTTGATTATAAGTACAAAAATATCTATCTACATTTTGTAAAAGATTATGTATGAGACACATTACAACCGAGCGAAACCGGGTTTTCATCTAGTTAACAATTACAATTGATTAGATATCTATAATAATAATTGTTATGACTGACTGTAATAGCTATTGATAACATGGAAATAAAACCAAATTACCTATTACATATATTTGTATTTTACGTTTAAAATTCCTTAAAAATATAATATCCGTAATCAAAACTAACGGATAATCCGAAATAATTACATATCCGTAACCGTATCCCAAACCGGTATAATATTATTCCTATATCCATATCCACATCCGAAATTTCATATTTCATCCATATCATCCCTGGTACAATTAGGTGTAGCGGTGGCCACTTTTACAATCGAACCATTCTTGCTTTGCTACCTGTTGCTACCTGCAAGAGCCCTCTTGGCAAAGACCTGTTGTAACTCTCTCTACGGAGCCCCGTCTTACATGACTCGTCTCCATTACGACTCCGCTGTCTTCTTTATTTTGTCTTCTAATCTGAAATGTTGCTTACTTTACTTCTTTTGAGACTCTGAGTGATCCGCTTTACGTATGGACTACTCCAATATTGCTCATAAAATCTGAGCTACATTTGAAAAGTTTCGATAATTTCCTCTTACAATATGTAGAATTTGTGATTCTTCTACAATTTAAAGTACTATTGACTAAAGTACAGTACGATGCTATCTATACCAATACATAAAAATGAGACGGTGCGTGTCTGTGTGTCTGTGTCTTACTCAATCACGCAAGAACCACCGGTTCGAATTACATGAAATTTGCTTGGTTGTAGCTTATTTAACTGGTCAGTCTATAGGCTACTTTTGATTTCGATATTTCTTCGCTACTTAAAGATGGCGACTATTTTAGTGACGTCACTACACCCTTTGGTTTCAGACTTTCATATTTCCATTTTAAATAAAAA
>DWTU01002733.1:0-11139 GCA_018251515.1 Cecropterus confusis | reverse complement strand
AAGGGTATGGTAAGGGAGTCATACTTTTCTGAGGCATTCCATCTTAGTCCTCAGGTGTAGCACCGCATCTGTTAACCTTAGGCGAGACTTTGATCTTACCTAGGGTTGCTTACAGTCCATGGGCGGCAGTAGCCACTTACCATCTGGTGGACTGCATGCTTGTTTGCTAATTCCATTAAAAAAAAGATCGTATGATGCCATCTTCTTAGACCAATGCCAATGCATCCTTGGAAGCATTTATGCTACTTGAAAACAATCTACAATCGTCGGTAAGGTTTTTTAATTTGGAACTCCACAAAAAAGTTTTTCTGATTTGTTAGTCACTTTTGTCTTCAAAATTATACTTGGAATGTGTTCTCTATCCTCGCAAGTTACACCTTATATATCTCTAACTTTTAATAAGCTAGGGACTGGGTAGCTCACGGCTTGAACTCTTGTGAGATATGGTTCTCATTCTCCAAGCATTTTCTCCGCATTTGTGTTCAAATAGAGATATTACGGTTTAAGATATTACGGCTGCATAATCTAAACTAGTAATAGAACTAGTGTTTGGGAATTCCCGACAGTTTCAAAGTCCCGGGACACGAGACAGCCTACAGTCAAAGTCCCGGGAATTCCCGGCATTTCGAGACTTTTTTGTTGAATTAATTTCTGGTGAAACCTATTAAACAGGCATTTCTTTTTAAAAAATCATCGTTTATTAAACACAAAATTGAATCTAAATAACTTTAATGTTAATTCAGACTTAATAATTGCTTTCTTTATTTGGTTAAAAGTGTGTTTTATGGTTTCACTTTCAAGCAGTTAATTCCTATCGTTATAAAACGAACATAGTTCAAAATTATACTAATTCTTAATAACTTTACTATTATACAGTAATTCTAGTATCTAATCTTTGGTCATTATGACAATATTTGTAACTCTCGTAATCGCAGATTTGTTTCATAATTAAATGATAAATATAAATAATAAAACAGACCATAAACCGATATTTTAAAAAATCAACTAACATATTAATTACTCCTCTTTGCCGATTTAGTAACAGAGCTTTTTAAAAAAATCAGAGTGTCAACAGTTTTGTCCGATAATCTGTGTCTGATTTTTGTAATAATGCCACCGGACAAGGATAACATTAACAATTTCAACAAGCTTGTCTCATCTATAGTCTTAACCCGAAAGTCCCGAGACGCGAGACAGCTAAAATTACGAAAAGTCCCCAGACTTCGAGACACAAGTCGTCCCGGGACCCAAACCCTAAACAGAATGATCAACGTCATAATCTTAATGGGAACAATAATGTTTTGTTCGTAATTAAAATGACCATAATTATCTGCGCTGTCTTCTTTATTGCTTTTGTTTATGTTATTAATACATTTTGAGCAGATAAAATCAGTGCCGTGAAAACGTTTCAACTTATGCCTTAACCCTACAGTTACTTCGTATTTACTATTTTGAGGTTTTATTACATATTGCAGCCGCCTGCCTGTAGGAGTGTATATAAAGGTGATAGAACTGTTTGTGGTTCAACTTCAGAAGTTTCACCGCCGCATCAATTTTCACCTAATAACAGAAGTATATAGCGCTGCTGTGTTCTGGTCTGAAGGGTGTGGTACGGGAGACATACTTTTTCGAAGTATTCCATCTTAGTCATCAGGGCTAGCAACGCATCTGTGGTTAACCTTAGGTGAGACTTTGATCTTAGCTAGGGTTGATTATAGATGTCCATGGGTGGCAGTAGCCACTTACTATCAGGTGGCATGCATGCTCGTTTGCTATAGCCATACTATAAAAAAAAACACACTATACAATTTTATTCATTTATTTAAGTAATTGTATTATGTTTTATACACTAAACTTTACTATTTATCTTTGTGTTTTAACTAAGTATATAATTACTCTACTGCTTGTAAGTCTATAGATTGATAAACATATTTATTACAAATCAATTATTATCTTATATGCTATGCCATGTTACGTACTAAAACATTAATTAATACCTCAATAAGGTACTTTGTCCCACGTTAGATAAGCAGGCTAGGTCAGAGAGTATTATTTGTGCGATTTGTAGGTACAGTCTATTTAGAGATGGCGACTTGGACAGTTGTAGTATTATGTTGTCTGCTCATTTCTATATCTGCAGAACGCCCAACTTTAAATAAGATAATGTTTAATGGGCAATACGAGTTCATAGATTTGAGTTATCGATTTGATAAAAATACTATTTATTGGGTAAACGTGAAAAGTTTTGAATTCACAAATAAAATTCAAAGGAATGAAAAGGACGGATCATGGTAAGTATCAAATATTTTAATCCGAATTCGTTTTCGGTATCTGCCTTTTAGGGATTTCGTAGCTTGCTTAATCACTTGGAAAAGTACAATACAGTAATAGCCCGAACTTACGCGATAGGTGGGACCAAGTGATACCAAATATAAAATCACCAACCGAAGTTATTTTTAAGATTTTAAATTGTGAAAAGTAAATTGATAATCGCGTAACTCCGGGTTCGCGTAAGTCAGGGTAGCGTAAGTAGAGGTATCGCTGTATTTTCTTAGTATTTGTATACAACGTCATTAATACAACCAATTTATTGTAGCCACATCCAAGGCAAGGCATTCAAAATTAGTCTATAGGGAAATCAGCGTATATCCCCGCGACTTGTGTAGCTTAAACCCATCCACAAACCTAGGCAATGTCGGGCGTCGTCGAAAATTGGCTGACCGCGAAATCAATCGACATTCGTTACGAGTTGATTGGCAAGCGACAATTTAAAATCACGGTAGACTTAACAAATTCGACGACCCACGTGGCGGAATGATCACCATACCGGTCTGACACACAGTGGGTCTCGGGTTCGATCCCCGGCCAGACAGACATGTGAATGATGAATTTAGGGTTCTGTTCTAGGTCTGAGTGTTTGTGAATTCGTCTTTGTGTGTCCTAAAAATCATACTGTGGGGCTATGAGTGTAGAAAGCGTTTATATTTATTTGATGAAATTCAACTAGGGTAAATTTACAACCAAATAGGACCTATTCACCAAAAAACATCAATATTATTATATAGTTATATTAAGGACATTATTGACATTGATGCTTAATTTGTTAGCATATGCCAAGAAAAATAATTTATGTTTATCTCTGTGTTTCTATATAAAAGGTATGCCGCTAATGAATTTGCGGCCGGAGAACATGGCGGTACGCATATGGATGCTCCACAGCATTTCAAAAGACAAGGAAAATATGTAGCAGATATCGAGCTGGAAAAGCTTATAGTCCCATGTAAGTACCAAAAATATTAAGAGCTTTGGAATTTCTAGAAATATTCACGGGAGTATGTTTTTGTCACGATTCACATATTATTTTGCAGTGTTACTTACAGCAATGCCTATGTATTACATACTCACGAGCAATTTATGAACTTACGCACAACGACGTTACAGTTTATTGGTGCTAGTATTGACAGGAATAGGTACCTACATGATTATAGATGAAAAGGTTATCGATACTGATTGAAAGTGTAAATAAACTCTTAAGATATTATTTTATTAAATACACTAGCCTTCTATTTATACCCTCGCATGTTATTATTTAATTTTATATTGATAATGATGCAACAATATGCATGTTAGTTTTTGTCTTCCAGTGATTATCGTGGATATCAGTTCAAGAGTAAACGATAACCCTAACTTCGTGCTCTACAAACATCATTTAGATTATTTATTGAATGACAACAATGGAGAACCCTGTTTGTTAATATTCAAATTCGGATGGTCTAAATTTGCCAACGACAAAAAGAAATATCTAGGAGTTAGTCAAAATGGTACATTAAATTTTCCGGGTAAGTTTAGCCACGCATTCTATTAAAAAGTTGTATATTCTGTTTTTCACTTATTCATAGATGTATATTTATTATGCAACCAATATTTTAATGTGGCACAAGGATAGTCGTTTCAATCTTATTTTTTTGGTAACTATTAGGTATGTCATCTTAATAACGCGGGCAAACGAGATTTAAAAATTTCAATTTGTTATACATATAGTACATATTTCAGTGATGTAGATCAGTGGTTAGCAAACTTGTTCATGTTTTCGCAGCAAGGCCACATAGCGGCTAAATAAAGTAAAGGTGGGCCTCATAATTTTATTAGTAAGACTTTGTTGGGTCAACGGATATTAACAAAAAATCGAGAACAATAATTTCTTAATTTTATTAATACGCATATATGGAGATATGACAAAAACTGAAGAAAAAGACAGTTAAAATCACAAAACTGCCGATGGTGTTGCTGACCGCTTATGTAAACAATAATAATTAGCTAAGAGCGAGACTCACTCAAACACGGAGGGTTCCATACTCCTATTTTTCAACCTTTTTATGTTTAGAACTTGTACTTCCATTACGGTTCATTAAATAGCATAGACGTATAATACTAACAATATGTCCATGGTAAATAGTATCATGTAAAAAAAGAATAGACAACAAAGTTTTAGTAAAAGGGTTCCGTTAATCTTTCGGCACGGACCTCTAAAAGCAGGATATACTTTTGAAAAATAATCGTCTGAATGTGAGAATTACGCGGACAAAATACCATTTATTTAAACCGGAACATTCAAATAGCTTCTTAACTCAAACTGCGTGGGTAAGATTAAATTGGTAAATTATCTTATTTCCAGGTCTGAGCGCTGAAGTAGCGGAGTGGATTACTTCATCATATAAGAATGTTGTCGGTATTGGTGTTGACGTAGCCTCTGTAGATCCTGGTTCTAGCGAAGATTTTTCGGTGCATAAAATAAATGCGAAAGCAGGACTTTACAACATTGAAAATGTGAAATTGGACATGCCTGTACCAGGTACATTCCATTATGTGAATAAAAAACCACTTTAATTATATTAAAAGTTAAACATATCCTAAAAATCGGAGCATTACATGTAACGTATTTTTAAATATGTGCGTTAATGATTTAAACGTTTTTGGAACTTCGTTATTAAATAGTAAAGTACCCTCCTAATAGTTATAGGTACATTTTATATTTAAGGAGTCTAGTTGTAGTCATTTTACCCTTCAGTTGAGATTACCGGTTTATAATCTATTTCGTTATACCTATTTGTAGAAATGGACTTCGCTAATTTATTGAAGATTAATTTGTATTTAAATGTAGGTACACTCCATTTAAATGTAAGTAATACTAATATCCTAATTGATATATTTTTCTTACAGAATATGGGTGTACAGCTTTCGCGCTGCCAATGAATATTGGATTAGGTACAGGTGCACCTCTTCGTTTGGTGGCTGTATGTCCAAAACAAGAAGTTACTCATTTTTAATCTGTTAAAACCACAAGTGGATCTCAAAGCTTTCTTCTTTGTAAAAACGTTCAATATGTAGCAAAGCGTAACGTATTACTCGATAAGTTACGTAGGAAATAGTAGCAACGTATTTATAAGTAATAAAACTTCCTGAATCATATATTTTTGTCTAGTTTTTGAATCTCACTTCAAAATCACCTATTTAACAGGTAAGTTATAATTATGTATAAGTATTAGCTTTTCATCGCAAGGGGCGTATACACTTCGGCCAACAATTTTAAAGATGAATGTCGTACGTAGATATGACCGATTAGTTGGCGGTGATACTGCTGCCAAGTTACTGTGCATCTAACTGTAACTGTTTGCTATTCGGGGAACACAGATTAAGCCTTTGAGCGTTACATTAACAACCGATACGAAAGGTAAAAAAAAATCAGCAAGCTCTCAGCTTTAAAAGGGAGTAAATATAATTTTTTTTCACGAGGTAACATTTTCTACATGTATGATTATGTATTCCCAGAAATATACAATAAATATTTTTTAAAGTATGCTACTTAATTCAACCTAGGGTTTATTGTCCAATCATCCCCACAATGGCGTTTTTTAAGCAACATTTTTGCCTCATTAGTAATTAAAATTAACATAGATGTATAATTTTAGTAGTGTCATGTAGTAGAAAGTAAACCTTTTAGTTGTAATAATAAAAACAAATTAATATGTCAGAAAAATGTAATTGAAATAATACAGATATTACGACTTGGTAATATGCAACGGCTCAAAACCATTTCTTTCTACGAACAATTCAAATAAAAAATAATGAAAAACAAAGACATAATGACAGATTTAAACACACATTTTAAGATTTAATAACATGGAATATGTTTTTTTTAATGAGATTTTCATACACCAAATCACCTTTATCATCTCTTAATTCAACTTTTGGCATCGATCCACTGTAATCAATTATTTTACACTGAAATGGGCCCTTATCCAAGAATACATTTATGTACTCTTGAGAAATAACACTTAGTTCAATATCAGGATTAACTTTTACGCCATGCAACATGGCCGATACAGTTCCTGGAGGCAAGATAGTGTATTCTTCAGTGATTTCTCGTACATCAGCTGGAGAAAGGATTTCAATATTTCCATAATCAACAAATTTCACTTTGATACGATTTTTTGCCTCACTGTATTCCAAAATAATTGCTCTGTACCAAAGCTCATCTTCAGGGAAGATAGCGATACAAGCTTTATTTTCGTAAATTCCATTCAATGCATTCATATCCGTAGCGTCCTTTTGGAGATTTTCAAACATTTCTGTGTATGATTCTAACTGATCATCACTGTGTAATATGGTTAGCTCTAAAGTATTAGTGTCATTAATGATTGTTATGTTACACGGAAAGTTATCGATACTTTGTTTAGGGAATGTAATGCATTTTTTATTCGAAACTTTTTCTTCGTCTTCTATCAACTGATTCCAATCTTTACCTTTCATAGACCCCAAATCAATAGAATCACTTGTAGAATCATGTATGGTAGAATTATCCTCTTCTAATATGTAATCAGGACCAGAATCCGACTCTACTACTGAAGACTCTTCTAAAATAGCATTATTTTTTTTAGATTTAAATTTCCGCATAACAGCTTTACTGCCGTCTGTGTATACGGCCATTTCAAATTCAACGAGATGATCATTGATCCAAAGTTTATCGAATTTCAATTCAACGGGTATAACATCTCCAACCATTGGGCCGCTCACCTTGACGAAACATTTTTTTTCAACAATAGATTTATGTATATAGTCCAAACTTTGTCTGTCCCATTGTTGGCCGACGGGGCGAATCCGATCCAAGACGCATTTATGAGCTTGGGTCGGAATTTGATACAATGCTATACTTTTTCTCAGATTGACAAAAGAGCATGTTTCTTCATTACCATAGTCTATGTAATGAATAAGGCAAGTTGATTCCACATTATCGACTTCAAGTACCCTTCCTCTGTAAAAACGGTTATCTAAAAAGAATAGCGCTATGCAAGGTTCTCCGACTGTCCATTTCGCGAATTTTGCTTTGGGATCAGGATTTTTAAAACGTACATCGAGAGCCTTTCGAATTAGATCCAATGTGTCTTGTTGGTCTATGTTGTGTAGGTAGATGATACCGTCATTGTCGATGTATCTGAAATAAAATAGATATTAACACAACTCATGTAGAAGTTTTGTTAGCAATATAAGATTATGAAATAGGATATGGATTCCGATGCACAATGTCTTTAAAAAAAGAGAATAAGAATAATAAGTGAAGGGATAATTGTAATACATATTTTTTCTTAACTTATTGTGGCACTCATTGGAATAAATCTGCAATCGACAGATTAGAATGTACAATAAAAAGAAATAGAGCCACTATTTTCCTTTCTAGTCATATTACTTCAAAAATCACCTTAGTAAGCATATTAGTACAGGAATATGTAAAAACTGTATCTCTTACGTTGGCATTCCAATGAATTCATTGGTTGGCAGCGGTTCGGGTGGTAACCAGTCAGTTATAAATATAGTATTTGTATCTTTCTCCACGTCTTCAGGTTTTTCTTCGTCGTTTTCCATCGAAGTAGGCGTTTGCGAATTTGAATTGCTATCTGATTTCAAGTGTTGCGTTTTGTCCAGTGGTTTCATCGGAAGCTGTTCAAGCTGCAACCAGTCATCGACCGATCCCGTCATATTCAGAAACGACAATACATTTTCATCTGTGTTTTCGGTAGATTTTCGGGCATCACTGAACTATAAAAAAAATATTTATTATACGAGCATTAATGTATAAGTTTGGTTTAAATGAAATATAATACTTACCATTAACTCTATCAATGACCTTACCTCCTGATTTTTATCCGGAATGCCTAAGCCTTGGTCTATAATTTTCTTGTTAAGACAGCGCCATTCCGACGTGTTCGCTTCCAGGGCACCGCCCTGCACAGTGTGGTAAACCCATAGTTCAACTGGCATACTTTTTTCCTTGAAATTACCCAATTTTGTGATAAATATTCTTTTATACGCGTCAATTAGCTCTTTCAAAAACTCATTCGTGAGAGACGGCCACTCGTCGCCTACCGCCGGAATGACACCACACAAGTGACACTTGAAAGCCGCGTCTCCAATAGATGCAAAATCTTTGGTGAGTTCCCTCAAGTTTGCGATTGGTACAGTTTCGATGCAAGCAAAGTCAGAGTAAAACACTTTCGCCTTATCCCCGTCTATTTCGAGAATGGCGGCCCGCCGCCATGTTTGCGACTGACTGCATACGGTGCAACATCGGTCACCGACTTGCCAAGTGGTTTTTTCATTGCTGTTGTCCTTCCTTTTTGAGTAATATTTTTGCATTTTTTCAAACAGTTCGTTAAATGTCTTCTGTTGCTGAATCAAAGACACGTAAAATAGTGACGGTGATTGATAGTGCAAGACTTTAACTTCCAGTCTCAAAGGACCCTTATCCTTTGCTTCCAAATCATCTTCCTTTATTTTTGGCTTAAGTGGCTCATCCTTTTTCAATATTCTGACAGTTTGTTTTACCGGCTTTTTTTCCCTTTTTGGTATATCCAAAGGGGTTTTATTTGTTATTACTTGCTCATTAATATCATTATTTTTGTTAAACATGAAAATTCTGAAATATTGAAAAAAAAACAGGCTTTATAACAATAATCATGTAAAAAAAAGTTTCTTTATTCGTAACAAAGAAAATTGTTATCTTACCCGAAAGTGACGGCGTATTTATGTTTGATCATTTGTTCATTTATGCAGATAACATTTTCAGGTGTACTTTTATCATACAGGGTTACACCCAATGAGCCACGACTGCGACTGTCTTCTACATGGAGTTCTAATAGTCTATTCTCGAAAACTTTAAGTAAATTGACAGATCCAGGACTCCACTTTTTGTTCAGTGGTGTTACGCCGGCTAAGTGACACTCAACAGCCTGTAAAATAATTGTTAAAGGACAACAATCAAATACATAAATTATAATAACAAAAATATTGATATAAGTGATTTTTATTGTAAATAACAATTAGTTATTAATTAGTACAAGTGAGGGTGCTCAAAGTAAGATTCAATTTAGACTGCATCATTATCTCACATGTCGTTATTTGACTTAGGGGTGCTCTACGTCGTATTAAATTTAAACCAACCAGTTTCGTATTACTACTACGAAAATAAATACAGGGTATTACAAATAAATTCGTGTTATTAATAATTTTTAATATGTAGAATTAGTGCGGACCATAAGTTTAGTATATACGTGAGTAGTTAAGGGCTAGTCGTCGCAGCGCTCATCGATGCACGATGAGCAGCCGCCACTATCTGGCAGCTACACGGGCACACGCCGAGAGCAACATCTCCTGCCTCCGCTATTCGTTCCACCATCAACTCATTATTGTCCCACTGCTGGGCATGAGTCTTCTCTCAGATTGAGAGAGTTTCAGGCCATAGTCCACCGCGTTGGCCAAGTGCGAATTGGTAGACTTCACACACCATTGAGAACTTTTTTTTTAAAGAACTCTCAAGTGTGTAGGTTTCCTCACGATATATTCCTTCACCGTAAAGCAGTGATATAACTTCTAATATGCACATAGTTTTAGAAAAATCATCGGTGCGTGTCTGGGGTTCGAACCTCGGACCCTCGATTCAGAGGCCGAGTTTCAAGCACTCGGCTATCACTGCTCAAGTGCAGAGTACACTACCCTAGTCCTACTAAAAGTTCGAGTGGGTTTCAGAAGGGCCTCAGGCAGCCTACCAGCGCGCGCAGCGTCGTGAACTGCGGGGCGAGGCGGCGCAGCGCGCGCCAGTGCAGCAGCAGCGTGTCGCCGCAGTCCGGCAGCCACACGCGCACGCGGCCGCGGCCCGGCGCCTCGCGGACCACGCCCCGCGCCCACCCGCCCGCCTGCTTCTTTACGTTCACCGCGCATACCATGTCTGAAAACAAATATGAATATTTATTACCGATATTATAAATGCGAAAGCTCGTGCTACATCGCGAACTTTTGTTTGTTGTCGAACAGAAGCTACTGGTCGGATTTCGCCGGGAACTGGCACACGGCTAGTTTATGACCTAAATTGAAATATAGGATACTCGTCACCGAGGTAGTGACCGAAGCGAGCGCAGCCGCGGAAGTAACCTGAATAACCTAATTTCTTAAATAAAATATCGGCAGTAGAATCCTTTGTGTCTATCCCAAAGGTAGCACAGGCATCACACCTGTTTCTGTCTTATAATATTAGTGTTATGCACTGACATTCTGTTTTGAGAGATAAAAAAGAAGAGAGATATATTTATATAAGGTGTTCTAAAATAGTCTTCAGAGACTCTTTTTTTGGGGTTCATTAAAGATACCCATGGGCGACAGTGGCCCTCACCATCACCACCAGTAGTACTGGTGAAGATGGTGAGGGTCACTGTTTGCTATTCCATTTTGCAATTTGCTATATTAAAAAAAACACGAGTCTAGTGACAAACTGTCGTATATAATGGGTATAGTATCAGTTGTTCTAGAACCCTTAAAATATTAAGCAACTTAAAAGTTTACTCCTTCTTATTATTTTTTTTTATAGTACGGAAGCAGCAAACAAGCATGCAGCCCACCTGGTGGTAAGTGGCTACTGCCGCCCATGGACATCTCTAATCAACCCTAGATAAGATCAAAGTCTCACCTAAGGTTAGCCACAGATGCATTGCTACCCCTGAGGACTAAGATGGATTGCCTCGGAAAAGTATGTCTCCCTTACCACACCCTTCAGACCAGAATACAACAGCGCATAGCACTGCTGTTATTAGG
>DWTU01002732.1:0-11140 GCA_018251515.1 Cecropterus confusis | reverse complement strand
TATACTTTGCTGTATTCTGGTTTGAAGATTGTGGTAAGTGAGACATACTTACCCGAGGCGTTCCAACTTATTCCTCAGTTGTAGCAACGCATTTCGGGCCAACCTGAGGTAAGACTGATTTATATCTGAGGTCGAATGAGGCGGCATGGGCGGCAGCGGCCACTTACCATCAAGTGGACTGCATGCTCGTTTGCTACTTCAATATTATGAAGAAGAAGGTAGCCTGTCTGCCTTATCATTGATTTACTTATATAAAAGACTATTTAGAGAAATGAACATAGAACGCTTACAGGCTTATTATCAGCGTCCACATCAGTGAAGCCCATCTGCTGCAGGCGGCGGCGGCGGTACAGCTCGTAGTGGCGCGCGTGGGTTTTCTCTCGCATGTCCTCCATGTTCGTGCGGATCAGCATCTCGCGCAGCTTCACGAAGTCGCAGTGGGACTCGTTTTCCACTGGAACGGAATTATTACTTCTGTTACACATCACTCGAATTCAACGTACATCCATTATACGGTCTAATAATGTACTTTTAAAACAGAGGTTGGTAATATTCTTAACGACAAGGGTCACATCGCGGGTAGAAGTATGATGACGGTAACAATGGCACCAAATAATTGAAAAATAAAATGGTATTTTATCCTCCATGGACTATAGGTGACTTAGATGAGTAATTCCAACTTAAACAAATAGAATTAAAAAAACATATGCAGGTGATTAATTTAGATCATTAAAGTCATTTGTAACTCATCTGTCCATTTAGTTATTCTCAAGTAATAAGCAATTATTCTTAAGTAAGTAATATGTCATTATGATTTAATATTTGTAACTGCGATAAGTAATTGTTTAAATTAATATAATATGCTGTACTAAAACTTCTTTAGGTTCTCACAAAATACTGTTATATAGGACAAGATAGTTACATATTAACTATTAACAACCCTTGCTACTAACGACTGAACTAAAATTCAAATGAACTAGATCTCATAACATATGACAGTTCATAATGTCATTGTTCTATTCAAAGGACAGCGTCCTCACATCAGTATTGCTATTACAAATAGAAAGTAGCAAGTGACCTTGCACAGTGCCCCAGGGGTACTGCCGCGCGCGCACCGTCTTGTTGCCGATCTTCACGAAGTCCGTACTGCCGACCACCGCGAAGGGGATGTGGCTGTTCATGCTGGTGTTCACTTCTGACACGGATTCGTCGTCCACTGGAAACTGGTAGATTTCCACGCCGTTCGCTTGCAGCTCTTGCATTATCTTCGACTGGAATTGTAATTTATTTATAAATAACAATGTAGACCAAAAAAAGATAAGGTTTCGTTACAACTAACAGTAAATAATATTTAATAGTAAATTCATTTTTTTTCCTTTCTGCAACTACATATTATGCCATAAGTAGATGCATTTAGAGTTATATTACACCGTTCATATTATGACTATACAAGAATAGTTAATCAGAAGTAAACAAAATATTATTTATGCTAGTGAATTATACAAATACTATTATGAAGCGTAAGGTGTACGCATTCCACTGCTATTAGCTTATCAAGTCAACACATTTACATTACAATATGACCAGTAACCTATTCATAGAATAGGGTTTTCAAAATCTTACGTTTTTCTGGTTCTATTACATTTAAAACTAATAATATAAGTGCTGCTTTGTTCTGTTTTTGAGGGTATGGTAAGAGAACTGGGATGAACATAGCGTGATGAACTTTCTAAATGAAAGATCTAATAGATAATGAATTTTCAAGAAAAGTTAATGAAAACAATTACAAACAGTAACTAGGTTAGTAATAAAAGGTTTTTGAAAAACTAAATTCAAAGAATAACGCAAAGGTTACAATAATAATGCAGTTCATTTACATAGGTAAACATATATTACCTTAAACTTCTGTAACTCAGTCTTGGAGATGGTGTCGGCCTTGGCAATGATGGGAATTATGTTTACTTTGGTGTCCAGTTTCTTCATGCACACCAGGTCAATTGACTTCAGCCCGTGACCTGCAGTCGTACAATGGCGTATTTCATTCTATGTGCGACTTTATCTCACTATGATAAATGGTTTGTGCTTTGGTGATGTTTGCAAAACAATGTTTCTTTGTTTTTTAAATGTGTGAACATCTCTACTTATAGCTTATAGAATAGAATGTTTATTTACTGTTTACAGCTATTTTGAAATTTTAATTTATCATAATTTATCGTTTCAAATATTCAATCTTATCAAAATCTACTCCTACTACTAACATCACAGAAAGAAGAGTCCCTACAGAAGAGATATGTGAAGCTTATTGCTATTGTCGAAAACGAGTATGTAAGTAGACACAAAAAGTTTATCCTAATTCTACCATTCCGTTCATAAACAAACCTAAATAACCCATCAACTTCATGCCAGAAATTGGCTAGGATCAAAATGTCTAAATATGTACTGTACTAATGCAATAAAGATCGCTATCTATATGAGGCTGTCATAGAAATTTGTATTCATGTGATGATGTTCTATCCATACTTCTAAACAATACCTACTTTACTATGTAGAAACGAGATGTTGGTATATGAGTTATGTTGACCATGATTGGCATGCCGCCAAAACAGGCATTCAAGCATGTCTCTATAGACTCCTCGTCTGCTCTGCTGAGTATGAAAGATTCGAATAGATATAGTTCGTTTAATAGATATACTTCTAAAAGAAGATAATACGGAAGTGTACTTACTATAAGCATTATCTGCCAGCCAAAAAATATGATATATTTTAATAAATAGCTTTAAGTCTGGTGTTTATTGCATCGAGTGTTCATTTCGAAATAATCAATATAAAGAACATAATTTAAATAATACAAATATATCATACTCAAAAAGTAAACCTCAAACACTATTCAGTGTAACTGTAAGCGATTAGGTACAGTCGTACTCAAAGTAAACATAAAATTTTTGGAATAATGACGTGTCTGACATGACCAAATAAAAGGTCCTGTACCTAAAGCGGTCAGGTAAAGTAAAAGTAGGTCCCGTAGAGCGGCGGCGGACGCTTTCCGTGTCGGCGGCGCCGCGCGCATAGCAATTACCACCTAATGTCAAGGACAGCCATAAAACCATAGGTCGACCATGGTGTCCCGGTGATCTACATTGAAATGTCAATAGTCTCTGAAGTGAAATTTATGTGCTACGACAACTTATTTTTTAATCATCATTTTTAGAGTTCTTCGATTGGTGGTTTAATTTGTAAATGATATTGTCAACTATAGCTTTCCTCATGTGTCATGTCAAAATTTGTATAATTATGTAATTATGTGTATGTAAAATACATCTTGTAGTACATATTTTAATGAATTAGCATACTTTAATTAAATTATTTGGTGTAAAGGAGAAATCAATTGCATAAATTCATAGTGAAAGTATTTTAATATTATTCTGTGCTGGTGAAACTTTGTTTTTAAAATTTAATGCATATTTGTAAACATGCACTGTTTTGGAAACATTCCCAATAAAGAGCAATTTTGGAACTGTAAAAGTCTAATAAAAATTAAAAAAAAAAACGAAAATATTTAATTTCTTCAGGACAATTAAATAATCCTTTAATAAAGAGGATGAAGAACATGTTTCACTAAATGTCATTTGAGTTTATACCTAACACATGTTATTTGGGTATTAAATTGACAACCAACCTGTTGGGCAAATGAAATACAGACAGACATGAAGTCTGCTGTCATGGTAAGCAGACAGCGAGCGCTTGATCTTCAGTTCCTCTTGAAGGTAGGCTTCAAACTGCGCATCAATGTAATCCACGACAGCCTTGAAGCTGTCTTCTTTGTTCACCTGGTCGCCATAGCCCACTGTGTCGCAGATTGTTAGCTAGGGATGAACAATTAAAAACAAAATTATGGAATACACTGTCAAGATGTATTCAAATAATAGTTTTCATTCATTTACAATTTTCTGGATTAGCTAGCACAATATTTTAACAGGCTAAGCATCACTATGTACTCTGCATTTTGCCTGTGTATTTTCATCAGATTCAATTAAATTTGACTTATTATAGTTGAGAAGTAAATTTTCTTATTGGAATGATAAATAGTAGAGAAATTAATAATCGTGTTTAACACTTTTCTTGATAGACAGAATTAAAAAGAGGTCATGAAATTCTTCAGTCTCATAATGAAAATGTTTTCTGTTCAATTGTAGGTTTAACCACAATGGAGTAGAAAACCATCCCAACAGCTTTAGGATGTGCGTAATAATAGAATGATTGCACTTGATTGTTTGCATTTAATTCATCCTGTAGCCAATTTTTTAGCAATGTAAGAGTGAAGGACATGGCTTATAGACACAGTAACAATAATCAGTATTTTTTTCACTGACACAATGTTTATCTACTCATTGTTGTTTATGAGATTGAAGAAGCAAAAGAACAGACAATCCACCTGATTGATGGTAAGTGGTTACTGTGCTCATGGACATGCAAACTACAAACAATATTATATAGAACAGAGGTTCTATCTAACCTCAACCACAGATGCATTGCTATTTCCGAGGACTGTGATGCTTATCTCGTGTGGATGGGAGCCAAGTCACCCATCCACTGAAACACTAGAGCTGATTCAAACTAAAGATGAGATAATTACTCTCCAGTTGAACCATTCTTAATCTACTACCTTGCTTGAACTTATATAACAATTGATACCCAAAAACTGACAGCATATACAGCTTTATGTATAGGACTATGGATCTCATAGAACCAACAGTACATTTTTACATTCATAAAGATATAGATAAAATGATTAAAATAGTAAGAAAAAAAATATATAACCTTCGCTAATCCAATATTTCTTTGCGGAAGTAAAATTACTTTTAGAATAATGATGCTCTATACATTACATGATGCCTCAGGCATACAGGACACCAGAAATAGAAGTGTTGTTTGCTGCAGCTTACTTTATGTCTGGCACTACTGGGCATGGATCTCTCGTCACATCTGACCCCGAAGAGTAGTCCACCACACTGCTTCAATGCGGATTACTGAAGGGAAATATAATTTAAAAGTCACTTACTTTCAGACGAACACTGCTTTCCTGTAGCTCATATGTATGGGCCTTTAGCTTGACCGTCGGCAAGTTATGGGGACTGGGTGTGGACTCAAAGTTAGTGTTGAACAGAGAGTCCATGAGGGTAGACTTGCCAAGACCAGTTTCACCTGTTTTGAAAGAAAAAAAATTAAAGGTGACATTGTACTATTACAACATTACTTCAGAAGTAGGAGAATCATTTGTGTTTGGACTGCAACACCTATTTCCGCCTAGTAAGAATTGTCTTAAGCATTGCCGTTGTTGAGTTTGCTGGAAGTGGCAAGGGAGATTAGCATATCCCTTTGTGACACAAAGGAGATGTGTTCCATAGTACTCGCAGGGGTTGCAACACATTTGTGGTCTACCACAGGCTGGATTCTAATTATATCTATGTTTCATTACAAATATTCACGGACGGCAGTGACTACTTACTATCTCTAGTGACTAGTTACTTAACTGCTCAAACATCAAACTTATAAAATGCAAAAATAATCATACCATATACCATGTTATTAATGAAAAAAAAATGATGCAGATATAATATATAGTTTTAGATAAGTTTTGTAGTAGAAGTGACATAATATGGTATAGTTTGTAGGGTTAGATTACCAAATTTGTGGAATTTTATAGCCAGTTTTCTTTTTGATATTTGTAACTGTGACAATGCCTAATAGATGACAGAATATTTTATTGCGCTTAAAAAATAAAAAGGTAAATTTACCTGCTGAATTCAGTTCTAAATAGTAAAATACAGAGTTCTGGTATTTCGATTAAATAAATAAAGGTATTTTTTTAATTTCTAACCATCAAAACATGTTTAATCATTATTTAGTCATCTTAAGGAAATTGCTTCATGAAATAATTTTAAGCGAAAATTATTTAACTTCAGTCAATAAGAACACAGACCTTACATATTGTTAAGTGATTGCTTTACATTAGTACAAAAACAGGAGTTGTATCACAAGGAAGTATAAGTAGTTATCTAATTTAAATATAGATGCACCGACCATAAAACGGGCTCCGAAGATAAAGGCTAAGTAGGCAAGTGTGAGTGATTAACACAAGTGCATGTAGGCAGTGTGACTCAACTCTCGCTACTCACCAATGCAAAGTATGTTGAACACGAATCCATTCTGGACGCTCTTGTTTACAAGCTGGTCGGGCAGGCTGTCGAAGCCGACGTGCCCCGACAGCTTCAGTGTCCGCATGATGGACTCCATCTAAAACAATATATCTCTTACATATCCACATTCACAATAAATCTGCTTATGAAATCCGTCGGAATAACAACGATTGTTTGTTTGTATAACACTCCCGGTGCAACGAAGAGCCGTTTCCTCTTACAAATTTGCAGGATGCTCCCGACGAATTTATAAACAGTGTGAAGAGAACGCCCATAGTCAATTGAAAGATTAACGAATGTCAAGTAACCGTTTTCATACGCAATATCATTTTTAACACTTTAGGCGATACAAGCACCACTTATAAAATTAATTTGATAAATTTAAACATCTAATACATTTAAATACCTTAGGAGGATCAACGTCAATCGCCGCCATGTTTAATTCACAGTCTGTGACTAACACGAAGTGAAGTCGGCCGATTTTGATATCGCCTCAACTCGGTTCGGAAATGAACGTACCAAACACTTGTAAGAACTTCAATAGACAATGCAGGTAATCCGCCAAATTTTAAGTTTAGTTACTTGTAAATTAATATGTTATATATAAATAAGAGTGGAAATATAGCAACCAGATGAAATATAATCTTGCATAACAGAATGATTTTATCCAATAAATAATCATTTATTACAATAAAAACATAGCTGATTTAAATTTACTTATATGTTGGTAGCATTGATTGAGGTTGCCAAATATCATAAATTTGCCCTCATATAATGGACCTTACGTTTAAAGAATGGTAATATAACATGAGCTAAATAAAATGGTTATCTTGCTCTATTTAAAAATAAACATGTACTATACGGCTGGGGCTTTGTATATTAACTGTTAATGATATAATGAAAATGAAGAAACAGTAAAATTTAGCTGAACTTAATATGATATCCAAGTGATTTTATTGTTTTTATATAGTTTTGATCATTAAAATGTTTTTCTTGTTAGACATCATTCAAATATTTCACTAAATCAATGTTTCGTAAGTCCTTGGTGATTTCCCTACATAAAATATCGATTGATGGGGTAATTTGCACTCGATTTTTCTTTTATTGGGTAACACTCATTAATTCCAAAATGGCAGAAAGCGACATTGGTGCGTTATCATGTGAGCCGATGTAATAATGTTTTCTTGAATATTGTCGTCGTGAGTGGATTCTAAAATTGTGTATCAGTGAATTGTGACATAACAAACCATGGCGGACTTAAAATCGCCGCCGTTTAGTGATATCAAAAGACCTGAAGAAGTCGTCAGGATGACGACGAACGATAGCCTGAAATTTGCAGTTCTTATCGGGCTGATTGAAGTGGGACAGGTGACCAACCGCGAGGTGGTGAACACCGTTCTGCATCTGGTGAGTTCCCAGAACAATATTGTCTCGTTGCATCGCGTTTACGCCAGTACGGTGTCTTGAATCCTATTGGATTCGTCTTAGAAAGGTTATTCCAAACATGTCAATGGTTTTACTAGTGCGCTGTGTCTCATGTTTTCTAGAATTATAGAAAAGTTAGGCATTCTAGCGTTGTAAATAATGCAGGAGCTCGTTGTGTGCGGCGTGGCGCGTCTATTTTCATTGTTTTTATCGATCGCGTTAGGTGGTGAATCGCAGGATCGCGCGAGCAGGCTGGCAGCCGCGAGCGGCCGGCGACCGTCGTGTTTGTTTTGATCACTTTAGTGTCAGTCGCCGCTAATTTATTTATTTATTTCTACAAACATCTCGATCATAACGTGCTACACGATTGAGTGTTTAAATTTATTGCGCTCTTTCAATTTCCATAAAGATGAGGATTGTTTTATAGAGGTAAACGAGCAAAATTTGAAATGCTATTCACTACGTAATCGTAGGTAATTAAAATATTATTATCTCAGAGTTATTGACGTGTAAAATATAAAATAGTGAAGTACTCATAAGTACTCTTACATTGAAAATATTACTTGACGATTGCTGTACATTTTTTTCATGTAATGTGTTAGTATGTTATAATTTCGTAACCAAAACTTATTTTTTCTATTGTCTTCTATCACAGGTCATCTATCACGGGTATTTACTAAAGATATTCAATTTTATAAAAGTATATTCTACAAAAAAACGTGTTCACGAGACATCGTAATTAAGTACTTGTATAGGTATAAGATTTTGAAAAAAAATCTGGTAAAATTCTTTAACACACTATCAGTAAATATATGCAGCTTTTGTACAATCGCAAACAATAACTTCAGCGCCTGTTAGTTCGTAATAGAGGACAGCATGATGTAAAGTCGCAATATTCCATAATGTCCACAATATACGTAGATAATGATAGCTCAACGCTACATCAGTTCCCAACTGATAAGATTTTCAGATTAATCGCTTCACACGAGTATCAAGTTAATAGTCAGGTACTCTCCAAGTTTCAGTATTCAATAACAAAAACCTTATTCACAATTAATTGTGTTTTGAACAAACAAATCAGTATAAGAACTTAAATACACGTATGTCACAAATAGGTGAATATGGTTTATCTACAATGTTTGATAATATTCCACATTAAAAAGCGGCTATAAGAAAAGATAAGCAACATAAAATATTTTATGATCTCAGAGCCGTGATTTTGCAAATGTAAACTAATAGTAGTTTGTATTTTACGTCGAGGATAAGAATGTAAAATTCAAGACGAGCTCGCCTTTTATGGCGGTGTCAATATTTTCACACGTACGAAATCGAACGTTACTAACAGAACGATTTCACTATTAGTTAACCTGTTAATCGATGAATTGAAATAAATTGCACCTTAGGATTATTAGATTAGGAGTTATTATTTATTCAGCCACAAACATGTAGACGATAACATTTTTGTAATTTATTGACGAAAAAAGATCAGGATTGCATATAATACGCAAAAACACCGGTATCATTTTTATATTACATGTAAGTAATGCATGAACGTATGCGTAAACATCGTATATTCATCGTCGACCGAAGGAATATATTTCCGAAAGAATGTAGAATAATATTTTGAGGGCCAGTAAATTTCGTGGACTGTTCCTTATATCATTAAAACATACGCTTTTACTACTAAAGATTAACAAAATTATACCTTAATGTTGTTCCGCTACTAATGTTTACCTAAATCATACGTTACAAATAAAGTAGCAAGAAGCAAATTGTATCGGACAAACGAAATCTTAGTCCTTCACTTCGTCGGCCGCTTACGCAATCCGTTCGTATAATATTCTGTAATGCGATGCCACTAAATTGCCGTTTCATTTGAACGACTCTTATTGCAATAACTGAGATTTTATAATTGAACTATCATATGAGTAATTTCTCTCACAGAGAAGGAAATGTAGTTTTACTACGCTATTTTCACCTATGATTGTTTACTACGTAGTCTGACTATCGAACCTATAAATGTTCACCTACAGGCAATAGCGATAGCTGTAGGTTTTACCTGTGATCAAATTATTAGTCCGTAGGGCGTCCTTGTAATGTCATTTAAGGAACGCCGTTACAAATGGAATTAGTCATGGTGTTTCTGAAGGTCAAACCTGCACGGAAAAAAGTAAATCTATTTTTAAACAAGCTATCAAATCCTGGTTAAGGAGCTGGCAAGCATGGTTTCTATATAATCAGCACAGTTGGTAGACGTTATCAATAGCCTAAGAAATATTTAGGACCTCGGCTACCACCACAGTAGCGCGTGCATTTTCAATTGACAGCATTTTGAAAATGTAAAAAAAAAGGTGTGCTATATTATGCGTATATGTCTGCCTTTGGGGCTGATGATCACAGTTATCCTGTTAATACAAAAAATCACGAGAGGCAGACATCCAGGGCTCTGACTTTAGTAGTAATCATTTTATTTTGTCTTTTTTATGATTATAAAACTATATATGAAGTGCACACTTGGCAGACTTGAATTGTTCGATTAAAAACTATGAGAAGGACCACGGCAACCATTCTGCCATCATGTTGCCTCTGCGTTTACTATTGACAGCGCTTCGAAAATGTAAAAAATGTGTTATATTATGCGCATATGTCTGACTCTTAGACTGATGTTTGAAATTTTCATGGAAACCAAGGAAATTAATAAGGCAGACGTTCAGGCCTCTGGTATTCAAGAGGCAGACCATTTGAATTTTGTTTTTCAATCGGATGCTCGCGTCAAGCTGCAGGTACAAAATTCTACGTCTGCTGAAAATATTATTGAAATCAATAATTCAATTTATAGGAAAGATTTTCAAAACGTGTCAGAAGCATTTGGGTTAACCCAAACCCAAATATTTCTGACACGTTTTGAAAATCGTTTGAAATCCTAGATCTTTTTTAACATTTTTTCAACTCCGTCCCATGGTAATGCAAATCCCTGAATGCTTCTTCGATTTTCTACGTTTCCAAGACGATTGTGACCATGAACCGCAGAGACATACATGTGCAAAATATTTAATAACCCCCTTTTTTAAGCAACTTCCATCAGCTTCAATCCAACATAGGACCTTTTTCTACTACCTTCTTCTATATTTACATCAGTTTACTGCAATCATATACCGTAATGCCCGCCAGCGCCGTAACTATTAGTAATAAAGTTCTGTTGTTACAATTTCGGTACGGATTCTTATTACCTTTCATTTTTAAAATCATATTTATTAGTAATTTTAATCTAGAGTACTCATCAAGTACTTACTTTATTTTCTGGTGTATCTAGTATCTGCAATCTAAAGATTTAAAGAGTGAAGTTTTAACTAGTAGAATAGATTTGATACCTCCTTAAGACTGTTTTTTTTTATAGTGGGTAATCCTCTTGGATACCCAGCCGCCCGGGGAAGCAGCTGAGTTATGCCGGACTCTTACCGGCTAAACCCCCACTGTGTTTTCTCCTCGCACCGTACGGCGGGAACACGGGCACGCTT
>DWTU01002731.1:0-11141 GCA_018251515.1 Cecropterus confusis | reverse complement strand
CCCCACAGTAGGATTTTCTCCAGTCTCGTAGGTGTCATAAACACACAATGACGAATACACAAACACCCAGACCCAGAACAGAAATTTAAACTCTTCATTCAGATGCTTGTCTGGCCGGAGATCGAACCCGGGACCCATTGCGTGTCAGACCGGTGACCGCTCCTCCAAGTTGGTCGTCAACGTGGGTGGTAGGTACACTTAGCAACCTAATCTGTAATAGATCTAGCAGAAACTCTTCGCTTCTTTTTTTAATATAATTTTAGTGGTAACATTATTAGTTAAATACATCCATGTTTATTGTATGCAAGTAGCAAAAGAGAATCTGTAATCCATCCCATGTAAGATCAGTCTTACTTGAGCTTAGACACAGATACGATGCTACCCCTGAGGACAAGGTTAAAATACCTCGTATAAGTATATCTCCCTTACAATACCTTTCCACCAGAACACAACAGCGTCTAACTGCTATTAGGCAGAAATAGGTGAGGCGATGGTGTTTCCGCAGTAGAATCGCAAAGAGTTCTACCACCTGATAACATTATCTTCAAGGCATCTTTGTACATTTACAATTGTATGTAGCTTTGCATGTATGTATATACAATTTTCATACGCCAAGAGTTCCTGTTTTGGTTCTAAAACCCAACGAGGCCAGGAAAGTAACAAGGAAGTCTGCATAAAATGCAACCATAGCAGAACTACGAGTATAATAAGGTCATCAACAACTATTACAGATGCGTTGTTAGCCTTGATTCGGTACAACATTGTAAAAAAACATTTTTTTTAATTATAGAAGAAACTGCTATTAACAAACAGACACACTCCATCTCATTTTTGTATATGGGCATAGATAATATTGTATTAACTTCCGATATACGCATATATGTATATAAGTATATGTAATACATTTTAATTAAAAAGATTAATCGGATATCGGAAATTGAGTCAAATTTAAGCTCAATACAGTCAGATGCCAGGACAGATAAAATAACTTAAATAAATGAATATAAAAATTAAGTAAAAAAAAAAGAACTCTATGAGTAATAAACGCATTGATCCCATTGAGACTAAGTTGGAATGCCTCGTGTAACGTTCACTCCCTTTAAGACATATATCTGTATATAGAAGAATTCCAGACTGTTTCCTCTGGACTAAGAGGGAACGCCTCGTATAACAGGCCAAACCAGAGCACGGCAGCATTTAACACAATATCAGGCACAATTTTATTAGATATTATTATACGCGTGGTGATGCTATCTCCGGACTCGTATTAGGTACAATGTGTTTTACAAAATCTAAAATTCGGCGTGAGCTTTGATTCTTTACAACCTTCATTTTAGGAGATATGAAGGTCACCGAATCAATTAATATTAAGACATTTTTGTAAACACTAGTCGATTACTACAGTGCACAGATAGCCTTTCATTAAAACCTCGTTGAAGCTCAAAAATCCCGGGGTTTTGTAAGGTAAATCTACTTATCATGTTTGTAGTTCATAGCAATGGGAGCACAGTACTGAGGCGCATGGCGTTCGTTTTGCAAGTCAATCGGCCGAGCGGAGCGGTGTTGCTTTACAAAGAGGATCTAGTTTACTGCGTGATTCTGGGTTACAGTCGTTTTCTTTATACCACTTACAATTCCCCTTTACTATTTATTTCGTTGAGTAGAAAAAGCAAAAGCAATGCTAGCTACTAAGGTTTACGCTTTCCTTCATCATTTTTATTTTTTAATTTATTTTAAGACACACCAACATGTTTAGTTTAGTTATAGAAACTTATTATCTAACAAATACAATTCACACTTGTAAATTACATGATATTAGTTAATATACCTGCTTACCAATTATAGATTTGTACAACACTTGCCATCAGACGTGTTATTAAATACAAAATAAAATAATGAAGATAGGTAAACAATAAATCATCGATTTTCTTTTATGACTTTACACATTTTATGTACATTCGATTAAAAAAAATGTTATTTTTAATTCTGCTTTTATCTATAAGGAGTTTGATCGTCAAAAAAATATATTTGATTCATTCACGAAGAGATAGGAACGTAATCGGACTCAGTAAAGATTAAAATAATATATGTCATTCATAAAAATATATTCATAAAAATATATAAAAATTATAATATTAATCACATCGTAATTTGGCACCTGATTTATTTATTTACTTAAATTTTTAGACGTTATTATTGTCTGTTTAATTGAATTTTACTCAAAATTATGATCCTCTTGCTTTCACGAATATCATTTTTACATGGTACATCCCTTAATAAACTCGTTACCATAAAAAATGAATAGGGTTGTAAAATTTAAGCGTTATGTTTTGACATTTTGTCGACACCAACAACAAAATGGCGCTGCGACAAGATAAAGTAGCTCACGCACGTCGCATCTATTGACATGAAATTCGGCTATCGACAATTTTGGCGCGTGTAAAAAAACTTAGTGGTGAACATGGGCCCTTAATGCCGTAGTCCACCATGCACAATGAAACTATAAGCGATAATTTGCGAAGTTAAAAATAATTATTAAATAAAACAAGTGCATGTAATTACGTGTATAGATTGATAGATTCTTTGGTGAAATGTTAGAATTTTGTGTTAAAGAGGAGTGTCGATACCATTGAGTTTCGCTTTAAATGGAAATTATGTCTCGCGTGTATGTATTGATAGTGATTAACTGATTTCATTGACTAATAATAAATTTTATCAGAATAATGGCACAGATTATCAAATACACGCAATGAGAACGGGTTGCATGACTAACCTTATTTAATACTTACATAATTACCTATTACAAATTTGGACTGAATGTAATTATGGCGCATATTATCACGCATACAAAATTGAGACGTTGCAAGATGACAGAGCAATCGTCAGGCGTAACTGAGCAATCAAACAAAATTAAATAATCATACAATATCTGACATTAGTTAACTCGTATTCTCGAAATTATCTTATAAGCACTATCTATATATATAGGAAATGATGGACTTGTTATTGCAGAGGTTATACCTACTACCTAAAGTAACATGAAATTTGAATAAAAAGACTTATTGATATCCAATACGAGGAGTTATTTTTTTGTATTATTTTGTATTTACTTTGCAAATACGAATTCGTCGGGCAAAACCTAGTTTTTCTATTGGATCATGCATTTCATAACTATTTACACTTCTCACTTCTCGCTGGGCATGTGACGACTGATTGAAGAAACAAGCCGTGTCAGAGGGGAAATTTTCTTGTATTTTCTTGGCCGCTAACAAGGAACCCCTACATGACCGGAATATTTGTGTCACCAATTTCCTTACGAGAACGGCTTAACACCCCAGAAAAGTTACTTAAACTTACCTGAGCCACTTCGGCCTGTCAATATATCATGTCTTTCATGGATTTTCATACTTGTCCAAATTTATGTAAGAGGATTTTTGATTACTCAATGTCATGCATTTGAAAAGTTACTGATATATCAATCCATACATATAATTAAAATGAAAGTTATATGTGTTTGTACACAGAAATTTGTTTGGAGAACTATGAATAAGTAATAATATATGTTTCTACGTATTTTTTACCTTTTGTCTGTCTTTTTGCTGGACAACCCACGTGATGCAGCGGTCATCATACTGGTCTGACACGCAGAGGGTCTCGGGTTCGATCCCCGGCTAGACAGACATCTGAATGATGAATTTAGATTTCTGTTCCGGGTCTGGGTGTTTGTGTATTTGTCTTGGTCTGTCCAAGGCACCCACGACACAGAACAAAATCCTAGTATGGGGCTATGAGTGTAGAAAGCGTTTATTATTATTTTGAAATCGTCATTGCATCGAAACAAAACTAATGAATTTAAATTAAACGATGGACAATATATTTCTAGTCTATATCTAGAGGAACAATTATTCCCTACTTCGTTAAAATCCATCAACTGTACCAAAAAATATTTAATTTTTGAACGGATGAAACTGCGAGGTACAACCTAATAAACAAATAGGTCTCATGGAATTTAATCCCACTTGGCATCTTATAACATAATGTTTAACACTATTTAAATATATTTTACCATAGTATTTGTCTTTATCTTTTCAGGTAATTATTTTTAAGCAATCGGGAGTTAATGTCATATATATATTTAATATATCGCTAGTACCATTTTTAATTAGCTTGTAAAAGTTACTTAATGTGGTCTTCTGGTAACAAAGCCTCACCCTTATACGAAAACCCATAAAAAATGAACCGGAACGAACGAATATAGGAATTGCCGAGTATCGCTTTCAATGAGTAAACATTGCTTTTATTTCCTTGAAATTCATTGTTATGGTATGCGGATGGAAAAAGAATAACAATAACAAATATTTCTACTATACAAGATTTCGTTACAACGGAAACTTGAGTGCACTTGACAACCTTTATAATACCAGGCTGATGTCAAGATCGACTCTTTGCAAGAGAGGAATATTCATAGCGGCGTATCAATTATTTGGTTTCGTTCTTTTGTTAATTAATGCCAAGCCTTTGTATCAAAATATCGAACGGGAATAATTATTTTTGTTCCATTTCTCTAATGAACATCGACCTCGTTTATGGAATCAAATTTTAAATTTACAGCAATGATAAAGTGCTTGGAACTGTATTTCGTTGAAGTGGGCTTGTGGAATGATATTCGTTGGAACCGCGCTGTTGTGGTTATGCTTTGGGCCTTAATATCATGGGAAGCGAATCATATTAAATTAATTTGCTGTGATTAATGACGTAAACAACGATTTAATGTTATTAAGCTAAATCCAATAAAATTTAAAAGACAGGTCGACTGGGAGGGTATCATTAAATCACACCTATACCTATTAGCGTGGTGCAACTCTTGCTTTTGGTGCAAGAGTTGTACTGCCAGTTACTTATATAAAACTCACGACCCACTCATATTATTTGACGACCCACGTGTTGGAGCGGTCACTGTACCGGTCTGTCACGCAGTGGATCCCGGGTTCGATCCCCGGCCAAACAGTCTGAAAGATGAGTTCAGATTTCTGTTCTTGGTCTGAGTGTTTGTGTATTCGTCTTTGTGTGTCCATGGTACCCACGACACAAGAGAAAATCCTAGTATGGAGCTATGAGTGTGGAAAGCATTTATGGTTAAGTTTACAAGACTATTTTGGTCCTTAGCAGTGGCAAGGCATCTTAATTGACATTAAGTAGAAAATGGTATGTGCAATTGATTAAGTATGATAATGGGCGGCACTAAACATTTACCACCAGGTGGTTTGCTTCTACAATTGTATAAAAAAATTAAAGGTCTAACTCGAGCTAACGGTGATACTCGAGCAGAGACAGCTTAGTGATATGAAATTTTCTCTTATGCTAGAAATGCAAGGCTCAAATTCCATCCAAGGACACACATCTAAATATGCCAATCTTTTGTATCTATCTATCTATCAGCCTTTGAGAGTCCACTGCTGGACATAGGCCGCCCCTAATCGCCACTCCTAACTCATACATAGTCTTAAAGTCACTCAGCGAACTATGGAGAGAGCTATGCTTGGTATTTCCCTAAGCGACAGAACCCGTAATGCTTAAATCCATAGGTGAACGAAAATTACCGACATAGCTCTCACAATTAGTAAGCTGAAGTGGCAATTGGCAGGCCACATCGTTCGTAGTACAGATAAACGATGGGATGAAGAGTCCTCGAATGAAGACCACGTCTGGGCAAAAGGAGGGTTAGACGGCCCTCAGACCAGGTGGGCTGGTGAGCTGAAGAAGTCGGCGGGTAACCACTGGATTCTGATGGCTCAGGATCTTTTGTATATTACCAAGTAATTAAAACATACATTAAGCGAGAATAAAAGCGTCGCGCGGAAACCTATGTACATGTTCGAGATATCAAGAGTCTCAATGGAGTTGGAAGTCTAACAATCTGCATTTGGCCGACGTAGAAGATAGTCTACCTATATATTCTCACTATGAAAGAAGACCCTAACACCGTAACATTGGTATGTAAATTAAAATGAATAAGGAAGTTTGTAAGATTGAAATAGTAGAACGTAAGATACCCTGTACCCTATTGTACCATTTTTACATACTACATTCTGGCAATAAATATATTTTATTTAATTTTATATCATGGAAGGATAATAATATCTGCAATACCTAAAATTTAAACTTTATGGAATTTTATTACTAACAAGGCATGTATTATTAACAAATTATGCGCATTTATCATGTTTGTAAATACGTTTGCTAAATTATTATCCCATTCGTGTATTTATTGCTCAATACCCGACAACGAATCTGAATTGGCTTCATGAGCTGCACGTTGCGTAACAACGGTTGCGTCAACCAACAAGACAGGCTGAGATAAAGCTACCTCGCCCTTTGACCGTCTTCACCTTTCTGTAATTCAGTATCTATCGCATCGCCACAAACAGACGCGTCGACATCGGACCCATCGCCGATGCCTATATATCACTTAAAACGACAGAGCATAAATCTATGGGGGCTGTCTTCTCGTTATTTGTAGTCGCCACGTGAACCGCCAGTTTCGGGTGAATATTAACGATATCGCCAATTTTCCGCAAGCTTACCCCCGTCGCAATTTCTCGCCAATTGAGCAATCGTATCACATCGGCGCGACGCTAAAAAACGTTTACAAGAGTTAGTCTACAGTCTACCGAAAGTTTAAACTGGAATGAAACACGCTTGGTCTGGTAGTTCGTGCGTAAACTGTGAAGTTACGTACGGGTAGGATTGTAAAACACTTTAATATAACAGCTACTCACGCTACGCGGTTTTCATTTCTTTGCAGCAGATATTTCGACAATGTTGCATGGATCGTGATCATGGTGAAAATCGGTGACAGGGAGAAACCATTACTAAGCACTAGTGGTAGATTAATCTATCTACCCAACGTTTACTTCAGACAAGTACAGCTAGATTCAAAAACGTTTATATTAATCGAACCCAGACCTGTCTCTAGTTTATTAATGTGATAACTATTGCGCGTGCCATGATGGTGAGCATAGTATAGTTATAAATGTTACTTGCGTAATTACATATACGAGCTTAAAGTAAGTAAGTAACTACTTAAATACATTTCTTAACACATTCAACTTTCTCCACTATGAGTAAGTATAGCGTAGTAAAAAAAGTATATGTTATTTATGCTATACTAAATTCCTGTAAAAATATGAGTTTTTTTCGAAAGATTTCATAAAACTTGAAAGTACCATATTTTATAAATTGCACCGGCCACTCAGAGTCGGATTTATTATTCCTATTCAATTTAACTCATTTTATTTTTAAGACTAATTGGAGCTTTTAAGGATTTTTTGTAGATAGTATTTTTCGCCGTCGCAATCATATTACACCGAGAAACGCAGCTTAAAAACATTTACAAGAGTTACCGCTCGGCCACGACAGTGACAAGCGACGCGGCAAAAAGTTTATAACCATTCGGGATTTTTGCTTTTAAAATTATTTATTTAATTACCCCGATGTTATCCGGGGGACAAGAAATATCAAGCATTTCGTGGGATTTACCGTCAACCCATTATTGTACCACTGCTGGACACAAGTCTTCCCTCAGATTGAGAGAGTTTCAGGCTTTAGTCCACTGCGCTGGCCAAGTGCGAATTGGTAGGCCTTCACGCACCTTTGACAACTTTTTTAAAGAACTTTTAGGTGTGTACGTTTTCTCTCGACATTTTTCTTCACCGTACAGCAATGATAATTAACTTGTAATACGCACATAATTTTAGAAATATCAGTGGTGAGTGCCTGGGATTCGAACCTCGAACCCTCGATTGAGACGCCGAGTTTCAGCCATTCGGCTACTTGAGGTTTAAGTATAAACAATCGCAACAAATTATAATAATGTGTTAGAATTGTTTACATTAGTACTCAATTATTATTTGCGTTTTTTTCATCCACACCTATTTATAATTATTTAGGTATAGAAGTTAATCTTTCATGTCTCGGGAACAGTACCCTTATTACGTTTATTAAGTTTTCTCAAAACAGTATTTTTTTACGTTTGATTATTGTTTATAAGGCAAAGCATAGCATAGCCAAGTTTATATAGTACCTGAAGCTACAAAGTTCACATACTTTTCATCGCTCCAAGTAAAACATCTTGATGAAGAAATCCTTTCAAAGGATTTTCTGAAATTCTTTTCTAAAATGAATGGCCTAAGTTTAAAATCCAAATTAGCCACTCTCCCATTCTGCGCTTAGCGTTGATACAATGTCGCAAGAACGTCGAGAGTAAGATTGTTCGTTCATTATTCACTGGGCACTAATTTGAAAGCTCATTTTGAACACGTGCTGCTAACTTATATTCTTATATTTTGGTTTCCTTCTACTGGTGGCTGATTTAACTCTTATAGATATTTCTACTAAAACAGTGTCATTTGGTGCTGTCTTCTGGCTGAAGGTTGTGGTAAGGAAAATTCTTACCCGAGATATTCCAATTGGATTCTTAGGGATAGTAGCGCATTTCTGATTGCATGGCGTACCCTAATACTACCTAGAGTTTAGATAAGATGATCATGGGCTCCGGAAGCAAGTAGTCTCTCACCATCACGTAAATTGTATAGTTTATTGCTACTTATGCTAAAAAATATATTATTAACATTAATATTCGGCTGTTGCGGTTATAAAATAATTAATATTTATATAAACTAATTAGATGTTATTATGTGAGCTTCTTAGGTAACTGCATTATTATGTACGTTATAAAAGGTTGTTTTCGATGATCCGCAAGGTGGAGTGGTCATCACTCTTGTCTAACACGCAGTGTTTCAAGTTCGTGCCCGGCCAGCCTGATATCAAAGTGATGAATTTTGGTATTTTTTCTAAGTCTGGTTGTTTTCTTTTCGTTAGTTCATGTGTTGTCGTCTTTGTATCTGACCGTGGCACTCACGACACATGGAATCATAATATGGGAGTGATAAAATAATCTTGTCTTATATTCTTTGAAGCTTTTATCTGGAAATAAAATACTTAAAAAATATTTTGAAACATGTGGATACTAAGGCCTACTTATCCAAGATTATAACAAATAGAGTACGCAATATACATTTTATAAGCGCCTATTCCACTATGTCTCCTTTAAAAACGGTTTTATATTGAAATGTACGGTAAGTCTAGGGTTCGCGAACAATACTGAGCTTTGTCGTCACAGTAATAATAGCTCCAAAGAATCACGTAGATTACCGGCACAGAAGCAAATGTTACAATGCCACCCCCGCCTTGTCGGTAGACACAAAACCGAGCCATTATTTACGTACTTACGTATTTTAGTGTGAAAGCGGGTATAGAAAATCTATAAGTCTTTTTTACAAAGCAACGCACGTACAATGATTACTGGAGTGATTTGTTTAAAATGTTTGATTATGTTTAGGCGAGTTTAAAAGATCAGGTTTTTTGAGAGTAATGTTTTTCTTTGGAGTGTGCGAGTATACAAATATACATTTAAGCACCAGGCCTCCTCAATTTCAAATAACCCTAACTCATCAAACCAAATTTAACATAAATAAATGTCTAGGTCTTTACGTAAAAATATTTGCGTTCTAGTTAAGAGAGTTGTAAGACAGATACAATTTTCGTAAGGTTTCACCTCTACTCTTAGAAGTTGAAACACATTTGTTATCAATTTCAAGTATTTCAAGTATATCCCTCTTCTATTACGAAATTACGAATAGATTAGAGTTATCTTTTGGGACAGTGACTAACTTCACTGACAGTGACTGCAAAAACTAAAATCAGCAGGCTGATTGTTTGTTTTTGTAATAAAATATTTAACTTAACGGTTTCGCTATTTACAGGGACCATTATAAATATTATAAATCAGAATTATATAGCCTTTGCCACTCTACAAACTGAGACGATTCTAATGATATGTCATACGTCATAATCCGTCAAGCCGCGTGGGCTGTAGCGTGCCAACTACATGGACGTACAAACCTAAAAACATTACAATCCTTCTGACGCAATCTGGTAAAAAGAAAGAGCAATAAACTTATTTACAAAATTTTAAATCTGTCTCTTGTATCAATTGAATGGCTACATAAACGCTCCATATGTCGCGTCGCTCAAAAATGCACGCACTCCAAACTCCATACATCCCTATGAACGTATCCAATTTTGCAACTTGTCAAGAGCACGCACCCCCTTTAGAAGGTTTTTGAATGATTTATTTTGGGCAACCTTGTTCGAATTGCATTCACCTTTTTTACTTTTATCTACCGCTATTCTGTGTTCCTTACTGTATTAATAGAATGTTCTGTTAATTATCGGAATTTCATTTTACTCCAAATTTAAATGAACGTTTGAAATTTTAAAATAACATTCCTTCCATAAAAACATTTATTCTTTGTGATTTTAAACACTTAACAGATATGTACGAGATAATATATAAATATGTTTTAAGTGTAATTAATTATACACTTAATACACATATATGTATTATCTTATTACATTTTACTAAACATTTAGAAATGTCTAACACGCGCTTGGTTCCGGGTTCATCATATCCGGTCAGACGGGTATTTGAATGATAAATTTATATTTATTATGGATTTGGATGTTTGTGTATTTGTCTTTATGGCTGTCGATGGCCACCCCGACACAGGAAAAGTACTAGGGTATACGATTGTAGAAAGCGTTATATGTTCATCGTCGAGCGGAATTTATATCAAGTAGGTCTTAACTTTTATCTTTAAATCCATTTACAGTTTTCAATTATTTTTTACTCGGATCGGATTTATTCAAAATTGTAAGATAACGCAATATTTTTAGCTTTTTTAGCTTTAGATTATGAATGTTTGTGTTACCCAGATGTTAACTTACAAGTTTTATATTTTAATTTACTGGTTATGGCTAAAAACAACATTGCGTCAAGAAAATAAATATATAGCATAGTGAAAATAACGCCATCTACGAATTGGACTCCGTACTAAGTCGAACTTACACCGCAGCCTGCTTAGTTTTGTTCGATACTTAATAGTTCCGAAAATGTATAACAGATGGCGCTAAAATTAATACGGTGTGGTGATCGCCACGCCAACAATCAGGTTATCATACACTTATAGATGTTTTACATCAAAATCTAGGTTTTCTTTCTAAAATGTCATAATTCCACC
>DWTU01002730.1:0-11141 GCA_018251515.1 Cecropterus confusis | reverse complement strand
ATGTGACAAGTTTAAACGCAATAGAATCGTTCGTGGTTCGATGATGGCGGTGCCATACCTCATACTGAAAGATAAAAAGCAGTTTAATCGCTACAGTGAACTGGCCTAAAGGACATGGCAAGGTAAGGCAAAATTTGAGATATTCCAACTTGACGCTCAGATAGAGTCCATACGTGATTGCTAGCTTAATATGATAAAAAAGTTGAGTATAGAGGTAGTAGATAAGGTGATAATCGTAGGCGGTCAAGACATAGGCATCTATTTTGTCTCGCTTCACCTATAGTATCCAACTACTTCTAAAATGTTAAAACACATTGATACATGTATAAAGAAAGCCTTGGAACCTACCTTAGATAGGACATTTTGGACTTTTAATCTGGTCATTTCACGCAATAAGCACTGGTCGAATTTTGATGAAATATGGCACACAGATACATACTCATTACCGTGATAGAAGATGCCGTGACCGAAGCTGTGGAGCCGCGGGGATAAACTACTATACATCAAACATACTACTATACATCTTACTATACATTGGGCTTGCAATCTTGTTATAAGCTGGTCTCTACCGCCTGATCACATCTAGCCACCTTCACATCGAAATTGAGTTCTACTTGAACTCAATAACAGATGCGACGTTATCCCTGAATACTGCATGCTTGTTTGCTACTTCGTCTATAAAAAAAGATATCTGTTATCTACACTACTTTTAAGTAATATTTATTGTCAAAAAAGATTTACGTCACGTACATGAGAACAATGATTATTAAAAAAAAATACATTCCCCGACGCAATAAGAGAGACACCCACCCGACGCATTCATTTACTTAATACCTACTATAGTATGTAGTTAATATTTAAACGTAATATATTCACCAACTTTTGTTTTAAATACGTTGAATGAGTGTACATTTTTTATAATTGTTGGACAATTTATTGTAAAGTAGTGCTTCCTCAACGGCTGTTTTCTTTCCGTAATTCGTTCTTACTTTGGCTAACAAACAGACTGGCTCGGCGGCGTTGACTGTATGGTTTAGTTTTTTAAAAAAATATATTTGAGGGTATAGTTTTATCAAGGCAGCGTCTGACAAAAACGCATGTGTTGTATAAGTATAATTGTTTAATATTCATAATATTTGTTACTTTATATATTTTGGTTGTAGGTGTTAAAGTATTATTCTATATCCTATAGGTACTAATTTTTACTACCTTATGTCCTACAAATCTTTTGAAATTAAAGTACAAAACAGATATAGCAAAACTACAAATGAATTCTTCCAATGTACATTTGGTCGATGAGGGTCGCGAGAGCCATATATTTTACGGCACAAAATCGACAGAATTGATTTATTTGCCAACTTGTACTAGGATAAATTATTAATCCAGCTATAATTTCGAAACTAAGTACACTTTTCTACTCGAATTTGTGTAATAAACGATTCTTATTTTGCAACTAAATATGAACACTAAGTTTGAGACATAAAGTTGAAATTTTGTTGATGGAGTTATGAATCTATTGCGTTTTGGATTCATGGGTTTCCAATGGTAAGGGAGCATGGTAAAACGCCATATGTGGTCAATTTCCAGTGACTGCGCGCTCTTCGCGCCGAATTACCTCTAATCCTTGCCATTATGTCAACATTTTTATATAAATTTAACAAGATTATGGTGTTTAACTTTGGGACTTTACTACGGACCAAATTGGCTGCCATGCTGGTTTAAATTAGTACTGTGAATGTTAGTTATACGTTACTTACGAGTATACATATGTGGCAATACTGTTGTTAATTTGTTTCCTTTACTGTTCAATTTATTTTACAATTAAAATTTAATACCTATCTATGCAATCAACGAAAATATGCATAATTTTATTTTTACAAGTTGGTCCAAATATGATAAAGTTGGCCTTCATGAAAGATTTAAATATGTTAACTGTTAAACAGTTTCATAGAATGAGTTCAACATACACAATTATTTATAGTCTAAATATGTATATTTGTTACGAGCTGAGCTACCAAAACAAATACATTTAGTTACCAAAAAATTGTAGACAAGTTCATCAACACGTTAATAGAAATATAACAAGCAGATCAGAGATGTCTCTATAACGATGTAATTCATGTCATATTTTTCTAAGAATAATATGCGGACCTGAGTGATTTGTAAATGTTATTTCAATTACATTTTATATTTATTTTTACTTCTTTCGTGTGTAACTTTGCGTGCAGATTATTATTTATAATATATTTCATAAATTATTGTTTTAAAAACAGGCATAGAGAGTAAATTTACATAAAAACCATGTATGTATTCAATTAATTTAGAAATAATCACGACATCCACCTATATCCCAATATGAACCGAAATACAATATGGCTCCTTCTAATTGCATCCGTCGACAATATAAGGGTTGTATTGACACGAAGTTGGCCAACCCTTCTGTTTGCGATTATTGTTTCCTTGATTCCAGACCGAAGCTAATTAATTTACTCTTCTCAGATGGCGCTTCATACGTGGAGCAGTTTGATCGTTTGTTCTTAATTATCATTGACCTTTATTTTAATATGTCTGCCCGATGTTAGGTGTTCATTGTAGAGTTTTTTTTTATAAGAATTTGCAAACGAGCATTTCCACCGATGGTAAATGGGTATTAACGCCCATGAACATCTGTAAGCAATTTTATATAGAACAGGAGCTTTATCTGAATTGAATAAAATATTCGTTGATACTCACAAGGATCAAGATGGTCGCCTCATATGAAAGTAAGACGGCAACCAAAACACCCGAATATTGAAGAACGAGATGAATTAGATCGTAAATGCTTTACTATACCTGTAGACTATATCACGCTTACACAACTAGTAAAGTTAGAAGCAGCAGTATAGTACTGTCAGCAGTGTAATCTGGGTCGAACACGATGAGGCAACGCGCTCAGATGACTGCGGTAGCGTTTCTTCGGAGATATCGGAGTCTAGGGTGTGTGCGCCGAAATTGATCACTAGAGGGATTTTAGTGCGGCGAAAATCCCATATAACATGGTGTCAGGTACCTTTTGAAGGATTCCCCCACAAAAAAAGGGATACCTGACACGCTGTTAGTATGATGAGGCTTTAGTCAGCTCTTCGGGCGTCGCGACGTTGATTGCGAGTCAACTCAATGATAGCCGCTTTAATCTGCTATATTGCGTTCGTAAACATAGGTCTATGTCTGTCTATGTACGTCTGTATACTTATGCTGGAATGGCTGACTATCTTTATCCCTCAAACTAATAGAGGCCTAAGACTCTAGGACTAATCCTAGCGGTGAACTTCTAAATATTGCTGTGAAGGAATCACATAATCATCATGAAATTATTACAACTATTTATTATTTGCTTTCAACTACACATTAGTTGGAATATACATTCACTCTCATATCAAAGGAATAATACTAATGTTTAATTGTTTATATAAATTATTACATAAATAAAGTAAATCATCATTTTAAACAACAACAACATAAATTTTCATTAAGTATTAAGACAAATTAAGCTATTTTTATTTTTTTATTATTATTGGTATCACTAAAACTGTTTAGTTGTAGCCTATTGATCTATATAAATAAATTAGTTGAGATACTCTAAATAAATTCTATCAAGGTTTTGAAGACGGTTTTCTTGTTAGTAATTTTAATATCGTAAAGAATTTGTTTTACGACCATTATTTTAATTTTTTGTTTATTTAAAGGAAGCGGCGATTTCAACCGAGTTGGTATAAACGGTTCTAACAAAAGTTGTCTCTAAATATTAATAACACACAACCGCACGCTAGCCGCGACAGCTTGTTGAAATCAAATTATAAACCGAAGGGGAACAATGGGGGTTCAAAATGGTGAATCTGGGGAACCTGATGGATTTGACGCATTTGATCATGGTTTGTTTCACTCCTATAAATATATATACAACGTTTAATTATAGAACGCGTCTTCTCATATATAAATCAGGTATAGTTTAAATCATGGACCAATATACCAAAGAAGTAGATGCTAAACTAATAATTGACGACCCACGTTGTGGAGCGGTCACCATACGGTCTGACACGCAGTGGGTACCGGGTTCGATCCCCGGCCAGACAGACATCTGAGTGATGAATTTAGGTTTCTGTTCTGGGTCTGGGTGTTTGTGTGTCCATGGTACCCACGACACAGGAGAGAATCTAACTGTGGGGCTATGAGTTTAGAAAGCGTTAATTAAAAACGTGTAAATGTACACGCTAATAATTATTTGAAATTACATTTTGCTAAGAATCGAACTTAGGCCTTTCGTATGAGATGCATCATTTCGTATTGTATGATAATCTCATAACAGTATTCTGATTTTTTGGAAAAAAGAACGTAAGTACATAAACGCCTTGACAAACCAGTATGAACTAAAAAAAACTTTCTTTTTCTTGTTGTCTTTTGAAAAAAAAATATTATTTATTGCACACTTTTTTGAAACACACATATCATTTTAAGTCGCAAATGTTTAAACACAATTATCATAGTAGTAGTACATTAAATTATCGAAGTTACATTACTTATAATTTCATTACATAATTTAAATTGCAGTAAAATAAATTAGTGTTATTACCAAGCCTGAACATCACGAGAGTTAGATACAACATGATCATACACGAGTTAACCCTCGCGTGTGGTAGGAGCAACCACAATAACCGAATCGTGGCCGCAAATGCCTTGTTGTAACAAACTTTCTCAGAGATACAACGGTGTAATAAGTGTTATATGACTCTGATTAGCATGTTATGGTTGAAATTTTTACCCAAATAAAGTTTTTATTATTTGCGTTCGTTCCACAGTCGTCATTATGTTAGTCATCTCTAAAAGTAATTATTTTTACGCCTGTATAATTAACTTCCTATTAAAAGCAGAAAATTGTCACTTAAGTTCAAAAAATTGTTAAAGACTAAACTTAGACGTAGAACTTAAAGTATAATTTTTATTAAGTAGAAGATAAAACAACTTGGTACTGAACAATAATGTATTTTCATTGTTATTTGATTTATGGTTAAAAGTGGCGTATCTTGACAAACAAACATCTTGCTGTTAATCAAAACACTGCTAGCTTTTATTTTCCATGTAAAAAACAAGATTATATAAAAAAGGAAAATAACTGGCCAAGTGCTAGGTGGACTTGCGCAGGAAGGGTTCCGTAACATGATCTATAAAAAACGGCAAAATAATCACGTTTGTTGTATGGGAGCCCCTCTTCAATGTTTATTTTATTTTTATTTGATTAATTATTTTTTAAGTGAATTTTTAACTAAATTTTCTGTGAATATTTCATGCATCTACCTAGCTTCGTTATTAATATCGAGCAAATGTACCTTGGTTGTATGGGAACCCCATTTAAATATTTATTTTATTCTGTTTATAGCGGCGGTATGTGTTGTTATAGAGGCAACAGAAATACATTAACTGTCAAAATTTTAACCGTCTAGCTACCATAGTTCATGAGAGTGAGTTCATGAAAAATCACTGATTTCATTTTATTTTAATTGTTAAAGCTTTTGTTATCGAGTCTCATTACGTATTTACGTAAGACCCGAAAGTTATAAATTTCAAAATTATAATAAATCCTTTTGTATTACCTTCGCCAACGTCAACCTTAAGACATAATCTTATCTGGGGTGATTATAATAATCCATGAGTGGCAGCGGTCATTTACTATTAAGTAGACTGGAATGGTCATTTGGTACTCCAGTATTATAAAAAAAACTAACAAAAAATAGAAACCGACTTCTATGCCACAAAAAATAAAAATATATATATATGTTGGTTTCTTACATACCTACACAGTACATGTACTGTGTATAGTCCCGAAGTCGGCGCTCAATATATTTTGTTAGATTACAATGACGAATCTATGTCCTACAAGTATGTGACTTCAGAACTATGTACTGAGTATGTAAGAAATCAACATTCTATATATTGCTTTTTATGGTATAGAAGTCTCAATACAAGTACCTACAGTCATTTCCGCCAATGACTTTCTGATCTCCGCATCTCTCTGTCAGCGCCAACTGGCGACTTCTCTTAATAATTCTCTTCTCTTATTGCATTAAGAGGCAACATTTGAAACAAAATAATATTATATTTATTTTTCGATTGAAATAACTATTCCGCAAAATTTAGAACTACGCCTTAATACTAAATCAAACTTCTATACTGCGTAAAAGAGGTCAAATGTTAAGTTTTCATCCCAAATTAACATGCAACTATACATTTCAGCTTAATTAGTTGAGGAAAAATATTTTATAATTAATTTCCTACTTTATTTGATTTACAAGGTTTGTATGACTCCACCCATGCAAACATTGTAAGTTAAATAAATGCTTGCGAAATAATACATAATGAAATGGTAGTGTCATTTTAAATTTACTCTTTTTTAAGATGTAAAGATATGTGGTGCGGTTATATGTTCAGTCCTTTTACAGTACTTTATGAGGTACAGTTCAAGTATCATACTAAATAATTTAGCTAAAAATATATAGTTACTAGCGTTGAAGACTATTAACTTTATACTAATTACCGCACATCTAATTAGGGGCCGAGATTTTAAATGTATTTAAATAAAAATAAATAAGGCTGGTTTACAACGTTTGTTTGTTTTATATTAATTCAGTAAAATATATTTATTGTAAATATTTATTCATTTTTTTTTCAATCTTTTTCTAATTGAGTTTTAACATAACCGCTTTCTACACTCATAGCCCCACAGTAGGATTTTCTCCTGTGTCGTGGGTGCCATGGACTCACAAACACGAATACACAAACGCCCAGAACCTGAACAGAAATCTAAACTCATCGTTCAGATGTCTGTCTGGCCGGGGATCGAACCGGGGACCCACTGCGTGTCAGACCGGTGTGGTGACCGCTCCACTACGTGGGTTCTCAAAGTCGTCGACAGTCGACAAATCGTCAAAGTATTGTTAGTTACTTGTATCTTTGAACTAAAATTAGTTTTATAACTTTAAAATAAAATTTACTATAAACCTGTACCACGGACACTTATGAACTTATGATGAGTACGTATTATTATATAGAGATAGATAGCAAAGGAGGTTGCTGCTCATCTGATGGTAAGTGGTCATTCACTCATATAAAATTGGGGTTCGATTGAAAGTCAAACACAGTTGCGTTGCTACTCCCGAGAACTAAAATGGTCGTATGATATGAAAGTGACCCGACAAACGTACCTATCCCATGAAACGCATGAACTGCTTTTTGCTAGAGATAGGTGTAGCGATGGTACCTCCTTAATCGACACACACTCGTTCGACTTGTCAAATACATAATACTCATAAAAAGAGATATAGCCAAACAAAAACACGGAATATAGTACTTAAAAAAGGAGTTTCTAAATTCGCTCAACTTTCTACAACTACCCTAATTGTAGCAAGGTGCGTCAGTGGCAATCGGCACGGAGCGGTTTTATCGAGTGTGACGGAGATGGGTGCTTCAAAAAAGCACACTTTAATTCCGCTGCGGCCGCGCCGGGCTTGCCGGCCGTGCGTGACGCCCGCCTATTTATTTTATTACCTATAAAAACTGTTTTACCACTGTTTAGGAAGATTTTGCGAGCTGTCCCCCTTTCTTGAGTTTATCTCTTTACTTTGAGTAAATTTAAACGTCTTTAAAATACGGATAAAACGTTTTTTTTAAATAAGATTGAAGGAGCAAACGGACATGCAGTCCACGTGCTGGTAAGCGGTTGCAACCGTGGACTTTCTAAGCAACTTTGTACAGAACATGGATTCTATCTGAAGTCAATCACTTTTTACGTTGCTACACCCGAGAACTAAGGTCACCTCCAAAACGCAAAAATTGCTTCACGCTAAAAATAAGTTACTACCATCTGGTGTATTATTATTGTTCATTTGGATTGTCTTTGCATTGTTTGTAAAAAACCGTATCATTTATAGTTAAATAGGACAAAATCAATTACATCGAACAAAAAGAAACTCTTGACCAGGTATTTAATTTTTCACACTCATTGTGTCGGACGCCTTAGCATAATCTATAATGTCCAGTATAAAAGGCCGAACAAAAAGTGCAATTTTTCTCCATAATTACCGTCGTACCCAAACGTTTTCCCACAAACAACGGGGGAGTATTGTCAAAGTTCTCAGAACTACCCTAACCTACTCTGATGGCCGAGCAATCGATATTGGAGTTTTTTGCGCCCCCGTCACAGACAAATTGTCTTGCGAGAAGAAATTAATTTGACAAGTCCTCCCAGCCCCTAGCGCCTCTATTAATTTATTTGGACGAGTAAAAATGTGGCTTCGGTCAGGGGACGACAAGATGTTGATGAATCGACGGGGAGTTTCTGCCTTGACAGCTTTTCTTACGTGTAGGAACGTAAAACATACTCCATGAGTTATTTTCCCCTACGAGGAAGTAATCTGGAAAATGGGAAATAATATTCACAACTACGCCACTAGATAACTGACAGGATGTTCACAATCTTATCATAACTAGGTATGTTTGAGTTTAAGAAAACTGTGATTAATGTACGAAGTACGAGTTTTTTGAACATTTTACAGAATATTTACGATAAGTCACATGTAGTTAAATTGACTTTAACTTACGAATTATAAACGTGAAACAATTTAAAACAAACTGAAATTTGTAGTACGTAATGAAGCATGTCCAAAACAGACATCGCATAACAGTTCCAACAACAACAAAATCGAACTTTATTCCTTTAATTCGAGGATGAAGCGAGTATAACACCCACCGAATTCAGTTATCACCTATACATGGACATAATGACATCAGGAAAAACTCGAGCCGTGTAGAAATATCGCCATGATCCAAAGGGTAGGGGAGCTCGATTTATGACGTTCTGATGATACAATCGAATCAAATAAAGCACCTATAAATCAATGTCCGATTCGAAATCGAGGTGCGAACGATACGCACTTATTTTCCTGCAAATATTTCTTTTTGTTTTCGCGTTTATGGAGGAATAGGTAAGTGTGAGTATGATTGGTGTTCCTTCCTTTGTTTTTTAGGTTTTTACTTAGATCGGATTATGTCGTTTCTTGTAAACCGTTTAAAGTGCATGATAAGCAGCAAATCTTTAGATACTTATTTTGTTTTTATCAAATTGAAGTAAAAAAGTCAAAGGAAAATGTGATCCACCTGATGGTAAGTGGCTACTGCCGCCCATGGAAATCTGTAAGTAACTCTTTCTGGTACTGGGGTTCTGAAGTCAGACAGATGAATTGCTACTCCCGAGGACTAAGATGGCCGCCTCATGTATAAGTGAGCCGGCAACCACACCCACTTAATCATAGGCAAGAACTGCTTCTCGCTAGATATAGGTGTGGCGGTGGTACCTCCCCGGTCGTTGCTTAGCAATAATGTTGCTATTGAGGTTACAGAAATAGTTTAGATATATTCATTTTAACATTACTTTAATGTCCTTTATATAATAATCCATGTCCACTGTCATGAACAGTATCATGTCACGTACAGTAGAGTCATGTACAGTTTTGAAGAAAAAAAAGTGATATTTAAATAAGCTATTCTTTTATTATATTTTTAAAATAAAGAGTTATGTAATAATATTTATCGACGATACATAAACAGATAAAAAACATCATACGTTACGTTGGAAATTATAGTGATTACATTTCAAAGATTAAAAAATCTATCAAAACATCTTATCATCTTCATTGTCATGTTTGAAAACGTTCCATCCAAAAATAAAGATGGGTTTCAATTAACAATGATTCGATAAGTCGCATAATGAGAGGTTGCGGGTATTTACGGCGCTCAACCGACAATTAAACGTCTTTGTTCGGACGCGACGCTCCGCCCCGCGCACGCGACCGCACAAACCGTGCCGACGCACATGGAGTTAAGAATGAAGTTTGGACTGTCAAGACTTTAGACTGTAGAAAACATGCTAAACCAACAACCTTCGTGGTTCGTGACAAAGCCGCCACACTTACCTTACCTACTTTACCTTATAAAGGTATGACAAGGTAAAGAATCTGATATTACGAATGTATTCTTACGCAGCAGTGAATACACCATACTTCACATTGGAATTGTCCATGTGTTACTTTTATTACAAAAACAAAATGCAGCTCGTACCATAAATATAAATTTACAGAACTAAATATTAAGTGGAATCATAAAAGCATACTACGTAGCTTAAAAACCTATAGACATCATAAATCGCACACAAATAAATATGAATATAATTTATATTTTAAATAAGGTTAGTAATATTTTCACCTCTTCACAACTCTGATCTGATCCTTGGTTGGCGATCAGCGAAAAGGGCAACAAAACATTGGAAGACAAAAAGTTGGCCCTCACAAGACGCGCATTGTGCACTCTGTGGTTACGTGAACAAAGCCTCGAACACCCAATAATTACACTAAATACTAAACAACTATTGATTTTCATTCCTTTATCAATTCATCGACGGTGATTTAATCGAAACGATACCAAATTATTTTCGTTATAATATGCGGTATCGTTAACATAATATGTATAAAATAATACACTGATAAATTCATGCTTGTATAATACGCTTGTCGTCATTCATTCATTTATTTATATTTTATTAGCGGTTCGTTAAACGCAATGAATATAATTTAAGCATTAAAGGATAATTCACTAGTTTAGCTTAATTTGACTCAAATATAATTAATAAACTACAACATAATATATTATTCCATTTACTGCTTCAATTATCATCGCAAAGCCTATGTTCAGCAAAGCTCCGTGAGGTTATAAGTATTCATAGCGCCGATTATCATAATCACTTTCAATTTACAATCAAACCCAAGTTACCTATCAACGTTTTAATCGTTACAACAGCCAACAATCTTCGATCATTGGACCTCAAATCAATTCCCAATAAATTCATTGTAGTTGTTACTTATCGAACACCATCTTCATCGTTTTGAACAACTGGTGACTCGACAATAATATATCAGAATGCATCGTTGCTATATTCAAACTCGTTTCTGATAATATCGTCATAAGGTTGCTTATCTAAACTTTTCATAGCAGCCTTCCCTATATTATCATCCTAGTATAAATCATTATGATCTAACATAGCCAAAGCATTAAAACTC
>DWTU01002729.1:0-11143 GCA_018251515.1 Cecropterus confusis | reverse complement strand
AGATGTCCATGGGCGGCAGTAGCCACTTACCATCAGGTGGACTGCATGCTCATTTGCTATTTCAATTAGATAAAAAAGAAGTTTATTTTATCTCACAAAGAAGGTCTTAGGCTAAGATACAATGATTTAGAACATGGATATCCTCAACCTTACGAAGTGAAAACCTGGTGCCTATTAAAGGTATGTGAAACCTGGATTACAAGTTACCAGCGATCGCCCGTGGAGGATAAACTCCCCCTGTGTAATAAACATCTTTTTGTGTGTGTCTATGTTTATGTGTGAGTGTGTTAATAGTCTACGTTGCTCCTTGTAAAGGATACGAGGTATGTAACAGTTCCTGTCAATAAAGTCGACTCTAATCTTATCTCGATAATTGATCTAACATAAATAAGTGAACTGCATGCTCGTTTGCTACTTTATATATTCACGAGAACAAAAACAATCAGTGTCCCTATTAAACAAATGACATATAGAAAGGTGACAAAATCAACATAAATACATATCGGCTAATACCATGACTCTACCTTAATCGTAAAAAATGACTTTTAAATTTGTTTCCATTGCACTAGTTAAGTCTACAATATAGTAACTTACGTGAAGACATTATGTGTATGTAGTCAGTCTGGCAAGTTTACAAGTCAAAGGAAGCGTTTCGTACGAGTATATGATCGAAGGGTGCTTAAGTACATATTGCTTGCGGCCCTATTTGTTGATCCAACATGTTGTTCAAATGCTGTCATTATTATGCTATTACCAAAATTGTGCTTCTTATCAATTTACCATTATATAACCCAATGGCAGTGTATTATGTACGACTGTCTGTCGTACTTTTTCTATTGCTTTGTGTAAATATTTGAAAATGTTACATTTAAGTTTGTCTAAGATGTAACATTTAGTATTACTAAAAAATCTTTATTCAGAAAATAGAAAAAATACAATATGTATAATAGACCTATAATTAAAAAAAATTTTGGTTGATATTTAGCATTTAATACACGACATTCACAAATTGCGGATAAACCGGAAAACTGCCCAAATAATGCTATAAATAGTATAGGGAAAATATTGAGTGCCAATAATCCCTTGAATAAATGGAAATTCAAAATATTCTATCATAAAAATAAAAGCTAGTAAATGTTGATTTTGAAGAATAAGTCTAGCGACGTCAAAACTTGAATTAAAATTACATTGGAAATACTTAATTTTACCTTACAAGCAATCTTAAACATTCTTCAAATCTATTACCTACTTTAACCCTTAGAAAATGACTTATATTCATGACTAACACTCAATCTATTCCTACAAGTCACAACCATGAACCCTACAATAAGTTAGTACGTAGCTAACAAAACCGTCCCTCGGCGTAATAAATTAGAAATAGGCGCAATCAGGCCAGTAAACTAAAATACATAAAATCCGGCACAATGAACTTGGCCCACGTATTACAGCGTGCAAGTAATAGGGCACTTGCTATAATATGTGTGGCTGAGTGTCGACAGCCGATATTGACTTTGATAAACGACCGAGTCAGTGTCGCCCTACAAGAAGCCACGTCATTTACTTTGCTGCATTGCGGTCTACATCTTTTTTAAGTATTTAGTGGACATTGCCTACATTATAACAATATTTATCAATTACGTACGTGCTATATACCTAACATGGCTTCGAGCTATGTACTTAAACACAGATCTATGAAAGGAAAATAAATTCTCAAGATGATTTTCTCTTCGTGGTTTGATTTTTTCGGCACACCCGTTTTAAGTATTTAGTCCTTGCAAGTGTAACGCTAAAGTATTCTAGATATAAGGGTGTAGAAAATTGAATAATAAAATCATAATAATGTCTAGTTTTTTGATTTGTAGGTGCAGCAACGCATCTGATTTACCTTAGGCAGGACTGTTCTGTTTGGGATTCATGAATTTCCCTAACCAGCATTGATTACTTAACACTAGGAGAATTATGAATCTCTTTCTACTTTAGAAAAATTTACTTTTTGTGTAATACACTTTAAACTCTTCGATACAATGATTTGTTTTAATCCATCTACGTAGATATAACTGAATTTAAACATCAACTAGGCTTAAATGCATGTAACACGATGAATCCAACTGCAAACGAGCAAAATACAAATATTTGATTGTCACGCAAATATTTCCTGTCCCCTGCGAATACAAGCCACAATTATCAGTGCTGGACTGTCAATACTGACAGTCTGCGTCAGTTGGACATCAAATACAATGCTGCTGCGGCAAGTGAGAGAACCTTTGCAGAAGGTTCCACCGTAGTTATCTTATCCTATCCTTATTTACACTATATCGTAGTTTTTATGACTCCTAACGTGATATTACATTCGACAAGAGTGCTTATGGTAGTCCTTTATTTGTTTGATACAGTTTATTGCACGTAAGTGGGATATTGTAAGTGAACGCGTACAGTTCCGAGGTCTATATCCGAAGCTGAGTGGATATGGTTTTTATGTTTGCTCAACGGAGATATTGTAATGTTATTTATTGAACTGCGTTACTAGGAATCTATCCGCAGTTGAAATAAAAAATGTTTTTAAAAGCTTTCGAATATTAGTGCAAACATTTTTAGGTTTTGAAATATACACAGTATATTCAAATACTAGTCGAGTTCAGTAGCAACTCAGAATTGAAACTGTATATTCTTAAAGGAAGCAATGCACCTGCGATCAAATTCTATTGGAATTCTTTTTGACATTTATACAATTATTCGTCAAGAAATCATGGAAGTCTGAAGAATTTCTGTCAATAATTGCATAGTGAATCTTTAGTTAGAATTGTCATTGTCATTGCTAATATTGAACATGATAAGCGGGTACCTAAGTCCAGCTAACGAGCGCAGTTGTATTGATGTTCAATATTATGTAAATTCTGCTAGAGTTTGAGCTTCTATCAATGACGACCACATAATAAGTATTGGTAGTAATCGCAGAAATAATCTATAGAAATCTACATGTACGTGACATTGCTAGCAATTGTATTAATAGTGATAAATGTGTTAAGCGAATACCTCCAGTAAACGAACACTTGTGTTGATTCTTTAAAGTCAACCAATGAAATACACTTTACACAATGGGTCTTCAGGTAAAACATCTCTATAATACGTAATTAGAACTACCAGCTAATGAATATGTAAATAATATTAGTTACATTACGCGCAAGTCTACGAAAAAAATATACAAGTGTTTGTCAAATAATTAATTTTAAGTTATAAATAATAAGTAATGTTAATTAATATTAACCGTGTATAGCAAATATTAATTAGGTACTATAAAATCAGTTTTCTTAGATTATGAAGGTTACTAATATCTCAAATAATCTTCGATATCTATATACTTCTACACTCATAACCCCACAATTTGGGTCGCATGGATATACAAAAACGAATACACAAACACCTAGACCTAGAACAAAATCTGAATTCACCATCAATCACAATCAACCATCATTATCTAATTTAAATGTCTAAATGTGGTAGAACTCTTTGTGATTCAACTACGGAAGCACCACCGCCACACTTATTTCTGCCTATTAACATCAGTGTTATGCAGGTGTGGTAATGAGGCATACTTATTACAGGGGTTGCAACTTAGTCCTCAAGGGAAGCAAAGGTAACGCCTCTGAGGTTTATCTTAGGCAAAACTGGACTGGACTGGATTATCTGGAGTTAATAACAGATGTCAATTAGCAGCAATGGCGACTTACCAGCAGGTGGACTGTATACTCGTTTGCCACTTCAAATTTATAATAAAATGTCTGTCTGGCCGGAACCAGTTGTATGTCAGACCGTTATAGAGACTGCTCTGGTTCGTCGTCAAGTCGTCGTTGTCGGTCGTCGATATCAACGCAGTCTATATATAAATTATATAATAATAAAATTATTAACTCCAACATAACAATATTCTATCATAGAGGTCATAGAATCTAGAGTCCTTAATGATTGGATGCCTGCAAGCAACTAGCTGATAGCATTTGCATAATATTGATCGCCCATACAAAGTCACTCATTAGCTACCCTGATCCGCTTACCATGTGCAGTGTTACCAGCTTCTACGTGTCAATTTCAACTATTACGTCAGATTCGTGGTTGTATAATGTTCGTGTATTCAAATTAATGAAGACTATTCGGCTTTTTACGTCTTCTAAATGTGTGAAAGGAACTTTAATTGTTGAATCATAGTACGAGTATTTACACATAACTTCGTGTTTTTCTGTATTTTACGTATAAATAAATCAATATAATTATAATGCAGTAAAATACAAAAACCTAATTTAACTTACTACCTAGGTACATAGGAATTTAAATGATTGCGCGAAGTGTTTATGTTACTCAATTTATACTATTTCGCACGGCCCCGCCCGCTTGAGTAACTATAAAAGGTATCCTATGTATCCAGGCTATAAACTATGAGCGTCGTCGTCAACCCGTTATTGTCCCACTGCTGGGCACGGATCTATTCTCAGATTGAGAGAGTTTCAGGCCACAGTCTACCGCGCTGGCCAAGTGCGAATTGGTAGACATTGGTAAACTCATACCTTTGATAACTTTTTTAAAGAATTCTTAGGTGTGTAGGTTTCCTCACGATGTTTTCCATTACCGTAAAGCAATGAAAATTTATTTCTAAGACGTACATAATTGTGAAAAATAAGAGGTGCCTGGGACTCTAATCTCGGACCCTCGATTGAGAGGCCGAGTTTCAACCATTCGGCTATCACTGCTCACGAAACTATGAGCGCGCCATATTTAATCTAAATCTAATCAGTAATTTTTACGTGAAAGTGTAACAAACAAATCCTTTCAAACTTTCGCATTTGTAAAATTTTATTTAAATTATAATTCGTGGGTTTAAGATCCTTTAACATACGAACACTATTCCTTGCATATAATTTACCACACTATATAGTTAAAAGCTTCCAGCCCACCAATACATAGACCTTTACACTCGTACTTTATTTTCCGAGAAATACCGTTGCCTCACCTTCTTCCGGCTTCGCGTATTTCCTATTTGTTACTCCTATATCATGTTACCAACATGAATAGTTATAACTTTATTATAATTGAACTTGGAATCTGTATTTTAATTATGTTTATTTAAAGTAATGAAATATAATTTAGTTAATATTCCATTCCTTTCGATACCGCCAGGTCTTATAATAAAATATCTAAATATGCATCCATTGAACATTATACACCATCAAAATTTTGAAAAGGACTAAATTAAGCAAAGTTTATCGAAAGAAAACGAGCGAGAGTGTAACTTACATGTTCTCTCCACTTCGGAAATTAATGAGGAAACATAGGAATTAGTCACCGGCTAATTATATGTGATTTTACGAGTTCCGAGTGACCGAATATTTGTAGGAAGTCATGCTATTTTCGGAATCGACTGATGATATTATTATAATGGCTCAACAGCCGTACTAATTCGATTATGATGCTTCACATCACCAATTTGCAAGTTACCGGCGAAATTTGTCTCTTAGGTCTGTAGGATATATACTTACAGCATGAAATACAACACGATCCCTATGAAATAGAACTTGCACCAACTCGTATAACTCACGCATAGATTGTACACAAGTATATCAGTGTATAAGTTTTTATAGGTACATGAAGTCACCTAAAAATGTTAATAAATATATGGTTATGCGGAAAATTTAATAATTCTGTTTGTGATTGGATATTGTCATACTGTAAAGCACAATCAAAGATCAGCATACCGCTCTTCCAGGCTCAATATCTTTCAAATTATACAGCAGAAATGTATGCATGATTTATACATATTTTTTAATTCCGTTTTTATCTTTCTTTTTGAATATGTTTTATGTGCAGAATTATCGTTACACAAACTCAAAGAGTAGGAATTTGAATGTACAAGTTACCCCTCACAACACGTTATTAAAACAGATTTTTTCTAAATAAAATATATTTATAGCTTAGTTAAACCAAAACATGAAAATTGTTAATAGCAAACCATTAATGAAAATCCACGTACGTTTACGTTCTTATTAATATGATCACATAATATATATTATATATAGTATGATCATCAAATACAAAATCATGTACTAACAAATCAAACGATGTGGTACAGCCCAAGGTTGTGTGGTATTGTCACCCAGAAATAAGCGCGAACATTTGCATAATATTGAAACGTCAGCGATACGGATCCTCAGAGCTCATTAACGTAATTGATCGGCTTTCAGCTAGTCCAGAATCAATCGCACGTCCCACCCATTGATTTACATTAATTACCGAATCCAATGTCACATATCATCAATGCTCTCATAAAGCAAATGATTATTTTGATGGACTCCCCGTTTGATTATAAACGATCGTTGTCGATATTAAACTGAATCGAAAAGCTTTTAGTAAAGCAAACAGTTAGTGAAGCTGAATTGCCTGGACGTAAAAGAAGGAGACGTGAGTAAACGTGAAACATTCTGTTCGGTGCTCTACAAAAATATTATATTGAACTCAGGTACATGAAAAATTAAAAACTTTAGTGCGGTAACGTCGAGAAGAATGGTTTTAATCAATTTAAAACAGCTTTAAAAGCATTTAGAAGAGATTGTCTGAACGTAACCGGGCGGATATTCGGAATTGTGATGACGTTGGCCGGCCAGTCAGACGTCAAAAACTATAACAGCCGGTATTATGGCACACAATGGAGCTTTCTCTTAGAGAATTAATTTCGTAACAAAGCATGTGAAGCGATTTCTAGACTGACAAATATGAAACCGTTTTCAAAGCTAAATGAAAATTATATTCACACCGTAGTAACTATTATTGCACATTAAGTTGTTTTTGATTTTGGGAACTACAAACAGTACGTACATATTCATTTTAAATATTTTACAGTAAAGTACATAACATTACATTCTTTATTACCTTTCAAACATAACATAAAGTATTATATCATCAAATTATATTACATATTACATTTCCTCAAAAAAAAAGCATTAAAATTTAACAAACCGTTTATTGTATCCTATATTGTTTTCTCATTTACGAAAGATTCGGTTTTCCATTAAAATATTTTCGCATTGAATGGAATGAGCGACGGCATCGAATCGGTTGCCAAAAAGATAATACAAACTCTATCCCGTGCATCGCACAATACAGAAATCCCAACCTGCAAAGTAAATGCACCTTCAAAAGGGGCGAGTAGCAATCTAGCGGGGAATAATTTTTCCGTGCGATTGCGATGCGATGTTTTGGCGCATCGTTCGACAAATAGCCGCCGTCGTAGTCCGCAGGGCGCTACGCTGACTTTACAATTTCTACCTCCGCTCCACTCGCAGGCATAGCTTGAAAAAATTTCGAGATTGGCGAGCGCACCGACGAAGCCTTGGGGTGTCGGCCGCCGATTCGCCGCGTTGCAACACGGAGATTGTGCCGTCTGTTTTGTTTGCCTCTTACCGTCTTATTTCCGCACAGAAAAATTGTATGAGCACGAAATTGTTGTTTGCAAATTGTTTCAAATATTGTATGCTTACCTACTTTTTAAAGTTGCCACTTGCATGTGAAAATGAGAATGTTCTGGACAGTCGCACCCGTGCTCACTTGTGACAGAAAAATTATAAAGCGATTATATATGGAATGAGAGGACGCTATCTAGTTAGTAGTTAAATAGATCATTCTCATTCTTGGAAACGTTCCCTAACTTAATAAACGACAAGAGTAGGAAGCTTCGCGTGAAAGTTGAGAGCGTATGCTATCTCATGCAAATTACGGCAGATTTATCATAAGACGTCTCCGTAATTGCGACGTGAGGAGATATGGCGGGAGCGCTTAAAGCCAGTCTCCAGGAAAAAAAGGCAATTAAAGGGATAAACTGGAGCAGTTAGGTCGAGCGTCACGCTCGCGATATCTCGAAAGAGCGGCAACGCAGCGCGGGCGCTCGTGCTTGCCACTTCCACTAGTAGGTAAACATAAAATTTGACAATTATTTACAGAAACATCAGAAGAAATCTTTCTCTCAACTATTTCCAAAGTATTTAAATTAAAACATGAGTTTTATTTAATCAGTTTTCATTTAAATCAGTCATGAATGCATAATTTCAGTTACTACTACATTTTTATTTTAACTTATTTTTCTTATGTTTCCAGTGGGTCCACGACAAATCTTAAAAAGAAAATTAGCAAATTCAATGCACAAAAATATTTAACCATAGTAAAGAAATGCGTACAAATATTTCAAAACGTAATTACAACTAACAAATGCAACCGCTCAACTGACTATGCGTCATTGGGGCGAGTATTAAGTTAAACTACCGATTTAATACATATACTGTAGCTTAAGCTCCGCGCAACACGCAAAGGGCGTGGAGCAATATCATAGACTACAGACTGGAGACGGAGCAGAACATCCGCCGCGACGCTATTGCACTTGACGCCTTAGGCTATGTACATACGAGGCAGGGGACACGCTACTTCAGCCTGGAAGCACGCTATTTTACGTACGTGGTTATGGTTACACAAATATCAATGTACTGGTTGTTATAACAATGTTCATATAAGTTTAGTCAGCCAATAACTTTATGTAACAAGCTAGCAGCAATTACATACAAACAAAACATGATCTTACAATTATCTTACTAATATTATAAATGCTCCATTTGTGAGGTTATATGTATGTTTTATTAATCTTTCACGTAAAATCTACTTATCTTATTTGGCTGAAATTTTGCATAAACTATATGAGTATAGTTTATGCCCTGAATTAACACATAGTTTACTTTTATTGTGGTAAATGATCGGAGCGGGCGTAGCCGTGGGTAATAGCTAGTCAATAGTCAATATTAAAAGCCATTAAAATGAATTTAGTATTATCTACGTTACATACATCAGGATGTAATATGGATCTGTATAATAAAGAACATATTATAAGGAAACTGTTTAGACAACTCTGTAGCATGTAAATGTAATCCGCTCAGCTTGTCAGCTCAATCTTGTGAAAATTAAGCGACTTAATCAAAACCTAGTTGCGCATTAACCGCTTGTCGAAAATCAGGGGTGCGGCGGCAATCCTAATCGTGTATATCCAACCTAAAACCAGCTAAAAGCAATACAGTTATTTGATTTAAGTCGGTTGTGTACCCCGCCTTCCGCTGGATTGTGTTTGTCCTGGTTTGGCAGATGTCAAAGTTGTATGTTTTGAAACAAAGCGTCGCTTTTGTTTGCAATGTTTGTTCAGATATTAAGTTTCCTTGTAGATACTCGCACATATATTATTTACACACACTATGACTAGACGTTTGATAATTGTCGGGTTATAAAGTGATTCCCACCATCTGATAATCTCATAGAAATTGTGATACACTAATACTCTTTCTAAACCTCCGTTCACAGCTCAATACAGATTATTAAACCAACCACCGACATTCAAACGATAAAAACCTATATTTGTACCAAACATTCGTGAATTTGATAAAAATCTGATATCGATATCAGAATAAAGGCTTTTTTCACACAGTTTACCTTTTATCTCATGCTAGTCATAAAGTGATAAAAAATTAATGCATATAAAACGTAAATTGACAGCTAAAACTGTCGCGGGATATTCGAAAAAATTGTAGACTATGTCCGTTGTATTAACTTTTCATACATAGTGAAACTAGTTAGTTTTTGTGGCGCAGTACGTTGGTGTTACTGTGTGTCGTCCAATTTTAGGTACTATAGGTGCAACATTAAGCTCCATTGTGAAGTATCATTGATGAGGATCATAAACTTTGAAAAGAAATAGACTCCTAACGAGGAATCCTTCACACTGAGAAGTCTGATTAGTCCTTTTCAAATATTACAATAACTAGTTAAAGATGTGACGTCTGAATTTGTATAGAATGTAATATGAGATGTTCTGAATTAACCAACAATGACTAAAATTTAGACTTTGTAATAAAAATAATAAAATATACAATTAAATGAAACGCTATGCTGGCGATATCGTGTATTTTCTTCTTCGGCTTTTTTTAATATATATATTTGGCATAAAATATTTTCTTACACTCTCAAAAAAACTACTTGTAATCTTATATGAGGAGTCTATATGGCTATCTCATCTATGTGTAGAACATTCACGAAGGTTCTCGTGATACAAAAGAGAACAGTGCGTATTGCTGTGTATTGAAAATGGCTATAGGTACGTCGTTGCGTGAACCTGTGTCTATAAGATTGAAATAGCATATGAGCACTTAGTGGTAAATTGTTTTTACCGACCATGGGAATGGGAGCATACAGAGCAGAGGTGCTCTCTGCAATCAATCACAGGTACGTTGCTACTCCAGCGCTAAGATGGTCGCCTAATATGAAAGTGAACCAGCAACGACAGTAAATATTTATACTATTATTATAAAGCAAAAGAGTTTGGTTGACCGCATTAATCTCAGAAACTACTGGTTCGAATTGATAAATTATTTTTGTGTTGACTAGTCCATTATCGAGGAGGGCTATAGGCTAAATAACATCGCGCTATATTTGTTTGATTAATCTTTACTTATGTGTTAGCGGATTAAACCGTGGAGCACAGCTAGTTATTTAAAAATACAAAAGAGGCTGTAAGTACATACATTGTTATTTTGAATTCTAGTAATAAATCTGTATCTCAGTACTACGAGTATACACTTAATACTTGACAATATATTCAACAACTTTAAGTATCTAATAAAATATCCTGTTAAAATAAAATAATTAAACTCTCCAACAGCCTAGTACCTAGGCAGGATACTAAAACAGTAATTACGGTGCCTGTCCTTACTGAAACTACCCGAACATATTTCATACAAAAGGGTTTCAATCGAACCTACTCGTAATTGTGAGTTTATGAACATTTAAAAAGTTTTTGAATATAAATTAAGCAAATTAAAACTGATTGGAATGAGCTGTGTCTAAAAACCAGTTACAGTAAAGAATGGGCTATAGCTCAAAGTCGGCTATGGTATTCGTTATTTACCTAGCTGAGAGTATCCTAACGAACACCCAGTTATTTTCTTATATCTGTAGTTAGTCTCCATTGTATCTGTACTTCAGGATCCTCGGCCAGACAGACTTCTGAATGATGAGTTTAGATTTCTGTTCTGGGTCTGGGTGTTTATGTATGTCCTGTTTCATGGGTACC
>DWTU01002728.1:0-11145 GCA_018251515.1 Cecropterus confusis | reverse complement strand
GACACGAGATTTCTTCTAGAATGAAAGAGTTATAGGCCAGTCCACCGCGCTGGCCTAGTGCTAATTAGTATTCTTCACACACCTTTGAGAACTTTTCTTTAAAGAAGTCTTGTAGGTTTCTTCACGATGTTTTTCTTCCCTGCAATACAGTGATAATTAATTTCTAATAGACACATAATTTTAGAAAAGTCAGTGGAGCTTGGGATTCGAACCTTGGACCCTCGATTGAGAGTCCAAATTACAATCATTTTATATTACTAGGGCTATTGCTGCCCAATCAATATATATTCGGTAACCAACGCTTAAGTATACCATGTTTGTAATACATTACAGCGCAACACAAAAAATAATAACATGTTCGTAATTCTTACGTATAACGCGTACAGTTCGGGCAACGAATATAGCCGAGCAAACCCGAGCACACGCGAGCGAGCGGCCCCGCCACCCGCCAGTCGCCCTCCCGCTCGCGGAAGAACGAACGTGCGCGAATTCACGTCTTAGCGCTGCCATTTTGAGTCGATAAACACGTTACCGCGCGACGTATTTGTGACAAAAATTAACTTTACATTATTAGAATTTGTCTATCTGTATTTGTTGGAAGTTGCATTAGCAAGTTTACAAATTCGGTTGCAATAGGTACCTATACATTACGTCACATTATTATTACATGACATTGACATTTTGTGTAATGACAATAGAACAACAGATTCGTGTTGGATTACGGCGACATAATTTAAATTAAAGCTATAGTTCAAGAATAGGACTCGAGCTTAAGAAAATGATTTGCCCGTTTTAAAATAAAAGCGTTTTCATTATTGAGTTATACTATCAAAAATGATGAATAGAGAAACGCTTTATGCTATTGTTTCGTAAAAAATGTCTAACATATTGTGTGCGATATATTTAATTTGAATTTTGTAAATTCAAGACTTGTACAAAAGTAATATATAATATTTTAATACTTCTTAAAAGTGTAATTACGGAACTTTCTGCCCTTAAATTATAGCGATTTTCAAAATATAATGTTTCTTTGTTGTTGCTGTTCACATAATGTCGGCGCGAAAATCTTACCGTTCGCCGATATACAATTAATTGACGGACTTTTCTTGCTGCTCACATTACTCGTTTATAATGGCTAGCAATTAGTCGTTAAATGCTAGTGTGAACAAAACACGCTTTTGTCGCTTAGTGTGCACAGCAAAATCTGTCAGTCTACAAACATTAAAACTGTCGAGCCGATGTAATGTGAATGAACATTTATTTTTGAAATAGTTTTTTAATACTTGTTACAAGGCATTGGATTTCTGCCTTTCGGCTCAAAAGATTAGTGACCATAAAGAAAATTTATTTCAGTAGAGCAATTGTCAAAGTAAATAAAAATGGCAGAGACAGAATGGACGAACGAACAAGTCATTCGTCTTATTAACGAGTATAAGGGCAAGCCAGAGTTGTGGGACACTGAACACAATTTGTTCAGAATGCAGACAGCGAGGTATGAGGCGTTTTGCCAACTGGCCGAAACTTTCGAATGTGATATAACTGATTTGAAGAAGAAACTGAACTCGATCTTCGCGTCTCATAGAAGAGAAAAGAGCAAGGTCAGATGGGGAGGCACGTCCACATGGTTCCTGTACTCCCATCTGAGTTTTCTGCCGGGGCACCTCCAGAATGGGACTGGAACGATTGACATAGAAAATGTAAGGCTTTCTCATCCTGTTTGTTGAATTTGGTACGGCCCCGTTCGTAAAGGCCATTAAAAAGTGGATTTAAGATTACAACTATACTTACCGCGTACAATATTAACTATAAACATTATATATCTTTCCAAACCACCAATATCTATACTAATATATAAAATGAGCTGGTGTGTGTATGTCTGTTTGGTACACAGTCACGCAAGAACCACTGGTCTGATTTACATGAAATTTTGCATGGATGTTATTTAGCTGGTGAAGTTATAGGCAACTTTTGATTTCGACATGTTGTACTATTTAAAGATGGCGATTACTTTTATGTACCGTAGCGAAGCACGAATACTTCAGCTAGTCTATACATATAAATAAAGTTAAAGTGTGTGTTTGTAATATCAAAATAACAGCTTTTGTCAAATGCATATGGAAGTATATACGACACTGATAATAAAACATCAATTACAAAAATTTTTGTCCGTCTGTCTGCCTATCTGTCTGTCTATTTGTCTGCTTGTTCTGGGTAATCTCCGAAACCACTGGACCGATTTTGACGGGACTTTCTCTGTCTAAGGCGTACTTAGGCTACTTCTATTTTAGGAAATGTAATTAGGGTTCCGCACAAAAAATTAAAACCTAAGAACCGTGCGCGCTCTACGCGTACACAGGCACCGTCACTGCCGCTAATATCAGTTGCTATCAGTCCTCTCTAAAGCAATGCTATAATGTGACAATTGTATAAGGTCTAAAATTTTAGCTACATGTCAAGTAACATTTTTAAACGCGGAGCTCAGCTAGTTCTTAATAAAATTGGACTTTGGAAGTTGATATTTATGATCAAATTACGTAGCATCGCTACCTCTTGTTATTTTTTGTAATATGTTATATTATGAACAGTAACTAACTATATACATAACAGAGATTCTACCTAAAGCTCATCATAGATAGGTCTCCGACCCTGAAGATTGGTTAGTTCATATATAATACAGCTCCGCGTCAATCTAGGTATAGGTGTAGCAATGGTACCAGATTGGTTCTACCTTTTGATTTAGTCACAACGCCTTGTGTACCTATGTTTTCCTTTTTTTATAATATGGAATAAGCAAGCGCGCATGCAGTCATCTGATGGTAAGTGGCCGCTGCCGCCCTGGACCCCCCACTGGACATCTGTGTTCAACCCAGATTTTTCCTTGAAGCTAGCCACAGATGCCTTGCTACCTTTGAAAAGTTGGAACGCCTCGGAAAAGTATGTCTCCCTTAGCACACACTTCAGACTAAAACACAACTGCTAACACTGCTGTTTTAGGCAGAAATAGGTGTGGTGGTGGTGCTTCCGGTGTTGTACCACAAAAATTTCTATCATGCATGATGCAAACTTGTTTCTTTTCCACTTATTTTCCCTTTAATCCAGAACACACCAAATGAATACTTTAAATACGCGCGACTTAACACGCGTCGTGGTGGAACGTTCACATTCAAACCTTGTAGGGTTCTTTAATTACCTATTTATTAGCACGTGTGTGATAACCTTGACATATAAACACCCAGGCACCTATCCAGCCCAATTGTTTTCAATTTATTTTCTGATAAGAGACGACCTCGAGCGCACAGTCGGCGCCAAAGTTTGACAACAACTGTACACGCCAAAATGCTATCTATATACACTATTAATAAATGTCAATATATCGTGCACAAGTAATACTGACGATAAACCCTTAAACATCCAGACGATATTGCTCCTCCATCCAAGATTATAGATACCAAAATCGCGTGCATGATTTTACACAAACAACATTCGCTGCGTCGCTGGGTGTACTTGTTATTGTAATCGAGTATTGTAGGTAAATTTGCCATTGTAAAATGTTTGCATAAGTACGGAAGGTCGATTTAATTTAACTATTTTCATTTTATCGCTATTTTACTGAACTATCTCGGTTTCCGTGTAGCTAACGCACGTAGTCGCCAATACCGTTTTTTATCAAACTGACGAAACTTAAAAATATAAACAATATATATATTTTGTCAGAAGTTCATAAATAACAACAATACTGGAGATTATAAAACTAGATATTGTTTTTACTTTTGGATTTTTAGGAACATTATCGCAACCTGGTTTCCGATTTAATCCATGTTTTAGAATATATACCTATGCAGTTAATATCCTTCTAAGTATTATTTACTAAAAAAAGACGAGACACTGGCTTTTAATACCAGTGTTGCGCTGTTGTGTTACTTGTGTTCTGGTTTGAAGGATGTGGTCAAGGAAATACATCGTCCCAACTACCTCGTCGTCGTCTTCGTAGATAGTCGATTTAAGCTAGACTCCAGTCACATTTAGTGTTCATTACAGATATCTAAACTTAGTCCTTAGGGAAAGCAATGCCTGTAACTAATCATAGGTCTCAGTGGGAGACGTTACACAGGCTTGTGTTCTTCGTTGTTCACAAATGATTTAGCAGAATTTTAAAATTTTGTTTTTATGTGTGCTTTTATATATTCCATAATATGCTAGTTCACAAATGAAATTACATAAACTATGTAAGTCTATATAGTAGGAATGATTTGAGTCTTAGGACGGTGCTACGAATCAAATCATTCCAACTATTCTATTCAACATCAACCTGATGTAAAAGATAAAACTATCCCACAGATAAACAAACAACTTTTTTTAAAATAACTTGTAAATCAATTTGCTATAAAACTGTTTGTAGTTAATAGGACTTCAAACTTATTTGTATTTACAGATATCCACATCTACCTTTCAGACTAAATTAATTCTTGTTTGTTACAACAATTTAAAAAAACCTATGGCATTGTGCCATGCGTCGTCATTGTTATATCAAAGTCAATAACAAATAAAGCTGATGAAATAAGTAATGTAATTACAAAGATATGAATGGCCTGTTCTAGGGAATGACAAATACACCGTCATTCTCATTAAATACTATAAATCATGAAGCGGTGCAAATTTTATACAACAGCGGAAAACTTATCACATTTTACATGGAAGTCATTAAAGTATAATTAACTTTTTCCGTATTGCTATATTTTTATTCTAGTGTCTGCTCGCGGTTGTACTCGTTGGTGACCGAGTTTTTTGACAACTTGTTGGCGTTACCTTTAATATCCGACTGCATCAGAAGGAGGGTAATGTTTTTCGAGCGTATGTATGTATGTTTGTTTGCATGTATGCCCATTTCTTTGGCACGCTCTACAGCTCAAACGGCTTGACGGATTATACATATCATGAGAATCATCTCAATTAGGAAAGTGGCATAAGCTATATAATTTAAAAAAATGGCGACTGTAAATAAAGATGAAAGGAGGGATGACTATTTTACTATCATGACAATATGGGTATCTAATGAAAGGTAGTAAATAGACTACTCTAAAAATATATGTATTATAATATCTACTTTTACTTGACCTTTTTGACGAAAACTCCTGTTAACCCCTCCTCCTTTAAATTAAATGTATCATTATGAACAAAAAAATCGTTTTTAGCAGTCGGGGTTTTTGTTTTAATATTTTTGACAATGTTACTAGTTTTAAGGTTCATTGCTAAAGGAATCCAACGTCACGCGTCATCTGTCCATATGTTTGTTTGTTCTCGTATGACCGGTAACCGGTAAACATTTTCACAGAATGTGTTATCGAAAATCATTAGAAAAGTTATAAATGTTGCCTGTATAAACACATACATATCCGAAATTAGTGTGATATCCGTTTTACAGTAGAAGTGTATATTTAATAATCGTAGTAAAATGTTGGAGCATTATTTAGCTATATTTTAACTTAGATCTTGATTATTAAGAATTCAAATACAAGTCCACTGAATGTCCACTCATTCCGTAGTTAGTTATTGCTGTTTTTGAGTGGTGAGTGGTATAGATATTAATTTATCTGAGGCGTTCCACCTTCAGGGGTAACAACTCATCTGTGGCCAACCTCAGTTAAGACTAATCTCATCTGGAGTTGATTACAGATGTCCTTGCTAGTGGCCAGTAGTTAATATCAGTAAGAAAATATATAATCCTAGCCGTTTCCTGCGGCTCAGCTCGCTTCATGTACTTTCACCACGGTGATGAGTATCCCATTTGTTAAATCAGGTTATAAACTATCTGTGTACCAAATTTCATCCAAATCCAATTAGTAGTTTTTGCGTGAGAGAGTAACAAACACACATACACCCTAACAAACTTTCGCATTGATAATGTTAGTAAGATTGTATAATAACATATACTATTATAAATTGTGTCTCCTTATGCCTATACAGTACATTTTATTTTTGTGAAAGAACCTGCTTAAACAACCAACAACAAACAAGTGCTGGTTCAAAAGAAGCTCCGTGATTATAACTGGATCGCACGCTGTTTATTCTAACCATTTGCACGAGCCGGGCGTCGAACCCGGAACTCGCGTTTGCCAAACGGGCGCGGTACTGTGCCAATGGCCGTCTCATCGCCGACGTTTTAATTTTAATGAAATACACTTAGTATCTACAAACAAATTATGTAAGGTACATAGTTACATATGTGTTTTTCGATAGAGTTCGTTTTTCATTCCTCGTTCCTTCTTAAACTGATGTTTTATATTTATTCGAAAAATATGTATAAAGTGTTTTTTTTTTGCTTTTGTCTGTCTTTACAGATTTATATTTTTAAATGTCGATCTTGCTATGAAGGGTAGTTAGTATATTTTGAAAATGTGTAGATTTAAATTATCGCCACGCCTATGCCCATTCGGATAATGATGACCATTAGATTGGTTGCCAATCTAATGGTCATCATTATCCGAGGCGTTTCAGCTTAGTCCTCACGGGTAGTCAATAAAATATGTACCCAGCTTCCAAAAATCAGAGTGCGAATAACAGATTTGAACTTCGAACTCCCAGAATGAGATCATAAATTTTACCCATCAGTGCCTAAAATAATAATTATTATAATTTGCGATGAGGACGAACTTCTCTAATTATTTTATCCTTAGCGATATTAGAGGAAAGCATTGTTATAATAAACATGTTATTGTATTGATATATATTCCAGGAGTGGCGAAATGCATAATAACCGCAGATTTAATTATTTTAGGAACATATTATTTTTGTTATGTTACACACTATCCTGAAATAACAATTATTATAACGTATTTGCCAGGCTACCAACCAACAACCTTAAAATCCAATGCACCATTGATTTTCAAATCTTGACATGAAGTTCTTTATAGCCTTTAACCTAGTTTAACGTTGTATGATTTTAGACTAACAATATCGCGGAACTGATACATTTTCTTGTGTAACGGTTACTCACTATAATTTTTGGATATCTTTTACATATATAAATATGGACATAAGGAAATTCAAAAAACTGTATATCATGATTACCCGTTACATACCTATTAAATGTCGCCCCCTTAATGTGATTATGTATATATTACCGCCCTTCTAGATATTTACTTAGGCGTCCCTCATATAAAAATGTACCTTACTCTACATTCATATACCTAATAAGAACACATGCACACACACATACGTATCCATATATATACATTGATCCTTTTTTTTTCTCTTGGTCATGGCACGTCATACACGCATAAACGGCTGGACCGATTTTGCAAATTATTTTTATTGTGTTTTTATTGTTAGAAGAAGGTTCTTATAAAAGAAAAAAAGGCGCGCGGAATATAAAGCAGATATAGAAAACCTAACGAGCATTGTTGGTCTTACCAATTCGAATCCAAAATTCATAGTTAATACAGGACAAAATCTGTCGGTTCAGCGTATGTTACGTATCATAATAATATCTTAAAATGGACGATTTTTTAGAACTTAATCTAGTAGATGCTAATCTAGAAATACAGGCAGATCTTTCAAAGACCTGCAACTTAACTTGTTAACACTTAAGACGATAACGAGGTAATAGTCGCATAGCACACAGCAACCAAACATAATAGCGCTAAATAAATTACTTTGTCTCTACGTGCAATATTCTATCTGATTTACAAACATAGGACACTTGAATGGAATTTTCTATTGCATAAAAGATTTCTGATATAGATGTATTGTAAATCAAATATATGGTATCATGTACTTGATTAAAATAGGCTCTATACTTATGTATATAAAAAATCTGTAATTGTATTCAATCAAATTTAAAGTGTATTTGATTGACTTAAACGGTTTTAAGACAAACTAACTACAGATTTTATTATTAAATCTTGGACGAATAATCTTATTGTGTGTATTATTTAGCTGTGTCATGTGTCCCGCCACACATATTTATTAATTATTCAATTTGAATTTAAATACTTTTTATTATTTCCCAGAAACCGAAAAAAGCGAAGAAACGTCCCATTTCAGAGGAAGAGGAAGATGAAGAATCAGATCATTCTTGGAGAGAGGAGAACGATGGAGAAGTAGCAGAAGAAATTATAATAAAAGAAGAGCCTGTAGTAGAAGAAGAGATCAAACCGCAGCGGAAAGTGAGACCACGATTAACGAGAGTAGTTAGAAGGAAATTGGTAAAAGAACAAAGACATGACAATATTTCTAGTTCTAGACTACTAGATACACTGAAACTGCTGAAGAAATCTGACTTGATGAAAAAGAAAGATGAGTGTGACAGCTTCGGAGAATACATAGCGGTGTCATTAAGGAAACACGATGAAAGAACCCAGTCAATGATTAAGCAAGCTATTAATAATATTCTGTTTGAGCAGGAGATGAAGAGATACAATTCCGCGCAGTACACAGTAGTTATAACGGGCGTGGAGGAGAATCCACTATTAGAACACGACAGGGAGAAATAGTAAAGACTGAATTATTTTATTAATAATTAATATACGGTTTATTGAGCTTATTAAATAGGTCAATAAATTGTCAAGTTATGGTAGTAGCAGGTGCTTTTTATAGAAGCGTGTTATTTCTTACTTTTCTTAAAATCTATATCTATGGATATTGGGATGTTTTATAGCAATTGTGTAATCCAGGTTTTGATCACAGGTCACTAATATTGTATATGCTAGGGCCTGGAATATAGATAAAATGATTCCACCGGTGAGGCAATTTTCTATGCGGCTAGTTGCTAAGCAAAAAACGATTATTTGGTATGTTTAAAACAATATTTTTTGTTCAAAGAATACATAATTTTTTAACATTTAATTGTTGTTAGAAATGCGAATCAATGTTTCATGCAAGTAGATAATATAAGCTCTTTGTCAGCGCCTCGCGATAAATACGATTTGACTTATATGACTCCTTCTTTGATATATTCTGTACTGTAAATTGTCCATATTGTTTTATTTAAAATAGTGTATCATGTAGAACATTCACATTGAGAACATATTGTTCCGAATAAACTAACGTTACTTTACGTTACCTTCTTGTAGAAATCTTCATGTTTTACAGTATTACTCGGCGTTAAAATACAAAATCTAATGATATACTTAATTTCATTATTTTAAATAGTTTCCTGTCGTTGTTCTTTTAATAAATAAGTGTATGGTTTATTTAAATAATGTCGATTATTAAATAAATATTTTTAAGTAAAAAAATATTTTATTACAATGTTTGGCATTGTATTACATAATTTAGAAGCAATTTAAACTAGCATGGATTCCACCTGAAGCAGGCGACCACTGCCCTCTAAGGACATCTTTAATCAACCACTGATAAAACCAATGTTACAACAGTTTGCTACATCCACCAGAACTTAACACTTAATACTACTGTTATTAATTGGAAATAGGTGTTGGTGTGCGATTCTCTTGTATAAAAAGCGACCACCTTAGTCCTTGGAGAAATAACAACGCATCTGTGATCAACTTTACATAGGACCCCTGTATTATATGAAGTTACTTACAGGTGTCCATGGGCGGCAGTCACCACTTACCATCAGGTGGACTGCATGCCCGTTTGCTACTTTAATCTGATAAAAAATGCGGTGGTGCTTTCGGAGTGGAACCACAAAAGTTTCTACCACCATTAATTATGTGTGTACTCATTTATATGAATAGATATTACGGAATGTTTTCAGATAGGAAAATAAGAGGAAAATTTATAGGCTGATAAAAAATGCAGCATGAAAAAATGTAGCATTAACAGCCGAGTGTATTAAAGATAATTATGTTCCATCACGCACTCCCCTCGGTGCTATTTTCCTTGATTTTTTTGCACTCATCGATCAACCGATCTAGAACACCTGTCTACGTGCCGCTGTGCACGCCAAGCCTCCGCTTGCATCACTGAATCTCCTGAACACACCCCTTTAACTACATTATCTTTATAATCGATATTCATTGCCGTTTCAATAAAAAAAAATGTTGACGTGTTAAACAAAACCAGCAATGTACGTTAAAGTATCATTACACATTTAACGACAGCAATGAATTAAATAATGAGTGTAACGCGTCACCTATCAGAAGTCTAAAAATTGCATTGCCAGTTCCATCGCTTGAACAACAACCATTGCGTTTTTTACCCGGCCGAACTTATGATTTTTTTTATCACAATAGCAATGGATTGTTAAATTCGGTGAATTTACAAGTACATGGCCTGGTAGGAGCTAAGTGGTGCATTAAAGCAAATCGCGGTGGATCACGCCACCCATACGTCATGCTATTTATGATTTTGCTTCGACCCAGCAATTTGTATTTAATTGTCAGCTTAGCAAACAGATTATATATCAAAGCGATTTTTATTTTTACCGTTTTTATGGCTATGATTACAATAACAAGTTGCCAGCATTTTTTTTTTGCTTAAGCACTGTTAATTTGACGACAAAATAAGTTGAAGTAATATCGGCACACATATCCATATCGGTAACATATCCATATCTGATATATCGATTATTAATTACTCGATATTCTCACTTATTACAATCAAAAATTATTCAGTACTAAAATATCGTAAGTGTATACCTACTTACTGAGTTATTTGAATTCATTTGCCATTTCTTTTTTCATGACCCACTGAAGAAAACAGCATAGTTATTGTAAATGTTTGTTTTCTACGGATTTTACTCTAATATCCCAGAAACTGATTATATAATTTATGACCATCTTTGAATACTTCTTAATTGTAATCAATGAGGTCATTGAATTAAACATGTTTTTTAAATGTCTTAGATGCTCCAGGTCCCTTTAGTGTGGGATCTAGGAGGGGCAAGCCGGGGCCCGGCTAAGCCCCGGCGACAAGTTCAGAGGGCGCAAAGTCAAACGGAAAATTTTGCAAACGGTATGGTAAAAATAAATTTAAGGGGGCGGGGGCGGCATACTTCAGTTATTGCCCCCCTCCCTGAAAAAAAAATGAATATCCGGGGTTGGGTCCCTCAAATGCCCATAGCCAACATTTACGATAACACCAATTTTAGACTAATGGCTAATTTAGTACACACTATCAATTGTATGGTTTTAGCCCATCTCCGTATAACCAACTAATCATACTACAAACAAACTATTTTCT
>DWTU01002727.1:0-11149 GCA_018251515.1 Cecropterus confusis | reverse complement strand
CTTCGATTAAACGTAAACATATTAGCTACATTACAAAAAAAGCAATATAATACGCATAAATCTAATCTAAATAAAGTACCGAAGCAAGCCGACACCAGCAGGAGTACAAAGAGACAGAAGTAGGTCTCGTCGCGAGTGACGAGCTCAGCCCAGAGCGGCGTCCGGCCGCCGGCAGTGCGCTATGATTGTGACAAAGTGCTGCTGTTGACGGCACGTGAGCTCCCAGTTATATAAACAGGTTATTATTGTTCATTGCAAGGAACTTTATAATTTATGTTAATATTACTACGTTACTTTTAATTTTACACGTATTGTAATTGTAAAACTTTTTATTTAGGTATTTTGTTTTACTGTTGGCTCAATTTTACATCTGATTATGAAATCGGTCAGTTTTCAATAAATTACTCGATTATGTTGAAATTTGTTCGTCATACCCGTATGATCTCAGACATTACATTATAATACATAAACATTTATTCAAATGTAAGTTTGTATATCTTGGCCTAGGGGATTTACAAAATATGATCTAAATTATTAAAAGGACGCCACAGAATTCCATGTTTTTCATTTGTTTACGTTATATGTTACCTAATTAAGTCCTCAAGACCCAGGACCTACCTAAAATTATTTCTTGTTCACCTATAATACTTATATTCTTGAAAATGTATGCCTTGAAGCGATTTAATAGGAGATGAAACTTGTTACAAAATAATTTCTAAATGATCATACATCGATGTTGGCGGTTGTGCCACGCCGGCGGTTTATCGCCCTATCATTTCGACCTCGTTTCCAAATAAGCTCATTTATAACGGGGGATGAACAAAAACAAAAATTTGAATAAGGAGGGCATTATTTATCGCCGCCCCAATGAAGGCCGTTAATGTGATTTTTTAATAATAAAAAATACACGGGCCAGCCAAACGAGGATCATGTATCATCGCGGTTTTCGACCAGTCATTGTCCCCGAAAAAAATATTATTTTTTATTTACCAACCTACGTTACGGGAAACAACGAAAGTATACATCAAATTAATCACGCCGTAAATTTAATTTTGAGCACTCATTTAGGGATGGGTGTCGTATAGTGCACAATTATTCCACTTATCAGCAACTCTCAATGTGTCGAGTGAACTGTTCGCCAATAAATACGATAATTCGATCCCCAGAGTCGAACAAAATTAGACGCACTTACCTACCGTACGTGTGAAATGAGAACAAAAACAAAACACAGTCCGCCAATAAAACCCTTCCCTTGCCTAATTAAAAAAATTAAAAAAAAAACCGGCTCCCTCAGAACGCGCGTTGTCACGTTCCATATTCCCGCGTTAATTACACGTCATTCTTTTTTTCAAAAAGCGCGCCAATGACGCGCGCAATTAAAGCCGTGTACAGACAACGGGAAGACGCGACATAAAGCCGGCGCACACAATGCGTACTCGGCGAAATTCGCCGCAGGCCGAGCGAAATTAACAAGGCGATTTACACTTGACACTAGGCGCCTGCTTTTCACTACTTTCCTATGCCGACACCTCCGCACGTTGACTTAGCGCCCCCTCGTTTTTTATCTAAAAAATTCCTCGCCCTACAATTTTAAAATAGCCAGCGCGTCAAAACTTTCGATGGAATTCGTTTGTTCTGTGGCGTAGTTTACGAAACCGTGCTCGTATGTGGGTGTGCAGAATTCCTTTCCTCTCACAGTAATTGTGTGAAATAAAGAGCTTTGTATCATTATTTTTGAGATCTTTCCTTCACTGAAGAGTCTCGTATTGTTTGTTGATTATTTTTAATTAGTTCGCGAAAACACGGGTTCATTATTCTTTCGAGTGATTCTCGAGTGTCGACGCAGTTATAACTCGGAACAATGTGAGATTACTGTCTTAAAGACTAGTGCATGCCTGTGGCGACTCTCCACAGACAAAAAGGGTTGTCTTTAGTTCGTCATGACTAATTCAACGGACCGTGTAACAATACACGTTTTACAATGAAATTGTGTCAAGTTTGTTTTTTTATTTAACATTTTTGAGTTCGAGCTTTGACTGGTTAAACACCGATTTGAGCTAGAAAAGTCTTTTGTTTGGCACAGTATTTTATTCTTAAAGGTGTCGCACTGAAGAATATGAAAAAGGTACGAAATAATAGAGTCCGAAACGAAGTAAGTAGTATCGGTTTATCTGTTTTCAAAATCTGCATACAAACCATAGACAATAGTCACGGACACAAGTGAAAATATCTACACAGATAATAGATAAATAAATTCCGTTGTCAAAACATAAACAGTGTACAAGTTACACAATTATGCAAATTTTATGTTACCCCTAATTGCCAAATTATTTAAAGAGGTTTCCGTTGATTCTCTCCACACCCCCGCAAGGAGATTTGCCCTTTCTTTAAATTACATGTAAATGTTATTGCGTAAGGAGTTATCGGGAAAATGGTAAGGAATGAAAAAAGTTTGAGAATTAGAAAAGTTTTTCATTTATTAATTAAAATGTTCGGACCTTTACCATAGATGAATTATTATATTATATTTATCGTTGTCTACGTTGGTGAAATCTAAATGTTAATTACACAATTCTTCCTATAAATTCTTTCTTTATTTCTTTATACAGCGTTTTTTTTTTAATTCTGAAAAAAAAATGTTTTAATGGATACTTTACATATTAGGATTTTCGGATTCTCGTATTTTCTCCATACAGTCTACTAAAATAAGGTTCTAATGACTCTTATTTTCAAAAATCATTTGAAAACAGACAAATTCATACCATAGGTCGGTAGTTATATCTGCAAATAAAAAATTTTATAGTTGATATTAATAGAGTAAAATGTAAATAATTAAGATTGGTACTTACTTATTACTTACCTATTTATATGTCCAAAATCGGAAAGTTATCAGTACTATTCCATAGGCACTCTCCAAGAAATATGCGCAATAGGTACATAATCGAGCCAAATCACTGAAATCCATATACTGGCAACCGTAACGCAATAAAAAACCAATTTAAAATTCAAATTCGCCAAACGCAATCCGAGATCGAAATTCAAAACTATCGAATCAACTAAACGCTCCCTCTGTAAGGTCAGGCGCGCCACCCGCCTCCCTTGATCATTTATAATGCCAAAATGTTTTAATTAAGATGCCGTAAAATGTAATTTACATGCAAATTCGGTTTATGTTAATGTGCCGCGTATATCTGTTTGGGTGCGTGCTTGCTATCTAATTTTGCGACAGTGTACGCCATCATTATCTTGCCTCTAATGAGAAATCTGGCAACGGCTTGATGTTTGCATAATTAAACTTGCGGTTGGGAACGTTCGTTTTGATTGTTGTCGTGATAAAATACGGGGTTAGGCATCTGGCGCTACAATAATGGCATAGGTTTAAACGCACAAAAAAGTAGTCACTGAAATTTACGGTAACACTAAGTCCATTAAGTTTTACAACTTGTGAAATGAAAGTGACATATAGCAAGTGTTAAGCCTATCTCGAAGGTGGTAGAACACTTTGTGGTTCGACTCCGGAAGCACCATCGCCACACCTATTTCTGCCTAATAACAGCAGTGTTATGCGCCGTTGTGTTCTGGTCTGAAGGGTGTGGTAAGGAAGACATACTTTTCTGAGGCATTCCATCTTAGTCCTCAGGGGTAGCAATGCATTTGAGGCTAACCTTAGGTGACACTTTCATCTTACCTAGGGTTGATTACAGATGTCCATGGGCGGCTGTAGCCATTTGCTATGAGGCTGCATACTCGCTACTTCCAAACTATAAAAAAAAATACAATCTTTCTTTTCGCCTTTGTAGTTTATGTAGCATCACATATTAGTAGTGAAGATGTCAGGGATTTTTTTCTTTTTATTTATTTTTATAATGTTTACATACATTGCTCAATCTTTCATAAGAATCTGCGTTAAAACAGTATTTTTGCGAACTTTAACAAAGGTTCTATGCAATAACAATAATGCGCGGTTCCTGTAGGATACAATTTTTATGATATTCCATTGGATCCATGCTTTTTTTCGGAATAAAACTTTTGTGCCATTCCAGGTTATAGTCTATGTTTTTGTCAAATTTTATCAAGACCCGTATAACTATAATATATTTGCGTGATTTGGTAACAAACACCCATCCACTCCGAGGTGAACCAACTTAGTCCTCGGGGTAGCATCACACCTGTGGTTTACCTCAGGTAACACTTATCGGGGTTGATTCCAGATGTCCATGGACGGTAGTGGCCTTTTACCATCAGGTAGACTGCATGCTGTTCTGGTACCTCCATATTATAAAAAAATCTTTCACTTTTATTAATTTTTTTTTTATAAAACTGAAGAAGCAAACGAACATGCAGTCCACCTGATGGTAAGTGGTTACTACCGCCCATGGACATCAGCAACTTCATATAGAACAGGGGTTTTATCTGAAGTTGATCACAGATGCATTGCTACTCCCGACGATTAAAATGGTCGCCTCATATAGGTATAAGTGAGCCGGCAACTAAAAGAAGTTTCGAGTAGGTATTCCGAATAATATTTTAAGACCACAACCCCGTGAGGCTCATACGTCAAAAGTGAACGTAACGTGTTTGCGCACAAGGCGGTGTACATATAGCCTATTGTGTCCACGAAGAGTAAATTTGCACAGTGCTTTATATGGATTCAGTGGTAGGTAAGTGGTATTAATTGTAGTAAATTGTGAGTGGATTAACGTACTTTAGAAGTACGATTGTAAGCAAAATATAGAAGCCATAAGAAGCGAAGCATTATTTAAATTTTTTATGACAAAGGTCTCATTTGTCATTTTGCAAATTGTAAGGTAATTATCATCTTCTCTCCGTATGAAAGCGTTTTAGTTCATTGCCCACCGCGCCAAGTGCGAATTGATAGACTTCACACACCTTTGAGAACCTTTCAAAGAACTTTCATGTGTAGGCTTCCTAACGGTTTCCTTCATCGTAAGTCAATAATAATTTATTTGTAAAGCACAAATTGCTTTATAAAGTCAGTGGTACGTGTGTGGTATTCCTCGGACCCTCGATCGAAAGGTCGAGCTTCAACCTTCCATCACATAAAACACTGGTACTTATATTTCCACCCACGCTTGTCCAATGCGTATTCCGTGCAAATCCTACACAAGCAGGCTATATTGCGCTACACTTCGCTAAGGCTCAAGCTAAGAGAAAGTTTTGATAGAAATCGCAGCCTTTACATAAACTGGTTGTCGGGTTCGAGACACCCCGTTTACCATATCGCGGTATCATTGTCACTGGTCTAATAAATTTACGTTTGACTTGTAGGATTGTTGGTTGAACATTGATTTTATTTTAATGAGATTTGATTACGTCTCGCGCAGATAAAATGACACCTAGAGATAGCTTTGATTGAAATGCGTTTAAATTATTTTACTATATAATAGTAAGTTTTACTTATTACTTACATATATAAGTGGTGGAGCGGTCACCATACCGGTCTGACACGCACTGGGTCCCGGGTTCGATCCCCGGCCAGAAAGACATCTGAATGATGAGTTTAGATTTATGTTCTGGGTCTGTGTGTTTGTGTATTCGTCTTTGTGTGTCCATGGCACCCACGATACAGGGGAATATCCTAGTGTGGGGCTATGAGTGTTGAAAGCGTTTAAAGCGTTTATATATGTCTTTGTAGGTGCACAGGAAGACAATAATTAAAAAAGATTTACAAAGGGCCATCTATATCGCGCTTTCGAAGGTCTATGAAACATGTTATTACCATTTTTCATCTAAAATTAGAATATTTTGAATAACTGAGTAGGTACTATCTGTTAACGTAGACGAGAAGTACAAATATCGGTGGTTCTCGCAATACGAATGACAAATTACTAATTAAACAACCGTTCCAAACTGGATCCGACATGTAATAAGTGGTAAAGTAGTAAAAACCCTTCATTTGACGAGTAAACAGTAAACACACTAGTATTGGTTCAAACGCTAACCGTTAAATATCTGGTTTACAATCGACGACTACGATTTTGCGATAAAACAATCTGAATTAATATAACTGGAAATATTATATGAAGGTGGTATGAAGTGTAGGAATTTTTGTGGTTAATACCAACCCTACACCTATTTCAACCTTATAACGGTGATGTTGAAGGTGCTATCACCTTGAACCATTGTAATTCGTCTATGGAGGTACCACCGACACACCTATGCCCAATAACAGCTGTGTTAATCGCTGTTATGTTCTGGTTTGATAGGAAAGGAAACCTTTTCGAGGCAATCCAAATTGATCCTCAGGGAAACAACGCTTCTGTAGTAAGACTGCTCTTATCTGGAGTTGATAGTCCATGAACATGTCCATGCAGAGACCACTTACCATCAGATAACCGCATGCTCGATTGCTACTTCCATCTTTTAAAAATAAAAAAGCGAGTATATAATATGTCGTTTCTAGTCCCTAAAATCGTTAGTCGTTGTCGTAGCTACCAAAAGTTCCTAAGTCAGTGTACTGGTACGTCCAAACGTCGAGTAAAGTGCATGCTAATGACACCAGCTAATTGCATTGCCGCGTGTAAAGCTTAACGGTATGCTACGCTTGTGTAGCTGACTAATATTCATTCGATTTGTTGTGAATTTTAACATAGCAATAACTATTATTGATTACAGATCCTAACTATAGATAATTTGTCTAATTAAAGCTATCGAACTAAAAGGAAGAAGGTACTTTGCTAAAATATTTAGAATCATACTAAAGTATTTCTAAATTTTAAAGTCTTTCAAAATGTTTTTACTAAAATAGTAATGTTAAGCAACAGTTAAATATTCTAAGAGTTGATACAAGTTGTTGCCAGTGACAAAATAATTAATACAGTAATATTCATCCGATTTCCAAAAATGTGACCTAAGTGTCTTGACCAATTTCATGCCAATAGCGATAATCTAGTTGGTCCAAAGGTAATTGAGGGAGATAAATAAACAGCTCCTGTGATTTACCAGCTGATCAACAAAAGCTCTTCTAAATGTTGCAAATGTCCATAGGCACCAGTCGTTTTTCGTCGCCTGTCTGCCTTATCGTCAGATTAGATATAAAAACACTGTAAAAATGACAATTGAACTGAACAATAAATGTCTTAGTATTATTATGTATGCACAAAACTTAGTGATGTTGAAAATAGCATTCTTATTGACAAAATGAATTTGAGTAAAGTATCACATTTGCTATTTTATGAAGCAAACTTTCATTCATCAAATGCCATTTATGTTGCACGTTCCATTGATGGAAGCCAAGTCAAAAACTTTTTGTTATAATCAATAATAGAACGGATCTTCAATTCCCTAACAAAGCGTTTAAATCGAACAAAAAGTTGTAGCAACAGTGAATTACAATAAAAACATAATATATTGTTGATCTTGACAAGTTGTATGCGTGGTCGGAATGGCGAAGCTTTGAGACAACTTTAATAGACGATTCAATAAAACTTCGTGCTTGTAATGCTAAATGTGTTTGCGTTTTTGTAATATATTCGCGTCCGGTACTCTGTAGAATGGATAATGGTACCAATAAGATATTGGCTGTAACTGTTTCTTTTTTGGTTTTGCACTGAAAATTGCATTATCCGAATACTTTACTTAAGCGGACACTGCGATTGGAATATTTCGTAATAAACTGGGTTATCAGCGTCGTGGTGTACGCTCCAGTGCCCTTAGTCCGAGTTTATTACGTACCCTCAAAACAATAATTGTTTGCGTTTTCGCACGTTACGTTAAATACACCCATTAGAGGGAAAATGAGGTTATATCGATTAAGAAGATGTATTTAAAAGCAATAAAGCGTATTTTGACACAGACGTCTAACATTGATGATGTGTTTTACGTTGTCAATCATGTAAACAAATTAATATTTTATTTTGTTTAATTTTTTCCTTTATCTTCCTTTCCATTCCTTTAACTATAACCATACCAACTCTCACACTCCTGCGCTCGCGCAGAATTCATAAAAAGGGATCGGAAGGTTTCACTTTATTTAATAATTATATAGATTAGATTCGCATTATTGCCATTAAGGAGAGGAACTCTGATAAAGGAACCTTATAAGTAGGCTTGAAGCATGAAAGTAAAATGAGGAAATGCTCTTAGTTCATGGTAACTGTGCTATAACTGTGTCAATGTGATATGTACTCATAACACCAGTAACTTTACCAATTACTCATAACTAAGCATATGGAAATAACCTTTAAAATAGTACTCACTTCCTTCCGCATAAAAATTTTTTGCTCTAGGCATTTTCACTGAGTAATATTGATAGATTCAAAGTAATTGTAACTTTATCTTAGTGTGTGGTATCCGACAGAATCCTTTTTAGTAAAATAATACAGCCCAGTATTTTCCTTCGGATATTCATTCTGGATTCTCTTTTGATAAAAAAATTCAGACTTTTCTCACTTTTAATGTTTCACATGTAGTCAGAGAATTAAAAAAATGTATTCTATGGACAACCAATTCAACAAAGCCATATCCTTCTTTCATTTAATGAAGTTTTCCTTTAACTAAAGTATTTTTTTATATGCAATAATTATATGGCAAGTATTGTGTTTTTTTTACTATGGAACTCGCAAACGAGCAAGCAAGAGCCTGATGGAGGGGGCTACTGCCGCCCATGGACATCTGTAATCAACTCTAGGTTAGATGAAAGTCTCACCTAAGGTTAGCCACAGACCACAGATGCGTTGCTACCCCTGAGGACTAAGATGGAATGCCTCGGAAAAGTATGTCTCCCTTACCACAACCTTCAGACCAGAAGACAACAGCGCATTACAGTGCTGTTATTGTTACAGAAATAGGTGTGGCGGTGGGGCTTCCCGAGGCGAACCACAAAGAATTCTACCACCTATGTAGCAATATATATTACTATCAAAGTCATTATTCTTACTTATCAGAATCTTTCTTATCCCTACGTATATTACATGTATACTACCTTCCGCTGCGTCATCACTGTAGGCGCAAAGTTTAAGGTTGATAAAAGACACGCGAATTCCTATTGAATTCTCAGTTTCTCACGTCTTTGCACAGGGGAACCGATGACAGAGGCTAAACCGCCTTGTCTCAGATATTGCGATGCATACGATTTAGAATATTCTGTACTGTAATATGTTTGTGAATGAAGACATCTAATTAGTTTAGGAATACGGAGCAGTATTTATGAATGTATGAAACTCGCTGCGTGTTTACTATTAACAACAAAACTAAGTATAAACAATTTATTGTTTGTCATTATTACTTGGATGGATATCCCATTCCTTACAAGAATTAATAGCATTAAAAGATCAATGCCTTATTTCTACCATATGTTAATAGTAGTACTGTTTAAAATACCGAAATGCCAAAAACCGTTCTAGCCCGAACCGTTATCTTTGTAGTTTTATTCGTATTTGTGGTCGTGATACAAAAAAACGTTCGAAGAAATTAACATTATAAATTTTAAGTTCAAAATAGAAATATCTGTATAAATTCCATCGTAAATGCGACCCACAATAGCAAACCGCTACGGCGTACGTTATGTCTCCTGTGGGCTTTCCGTCGCGTCGGAGATAACGTTCCAAATTGAAACAGACTGTTTGACTTTACAGAATATTTTAGTGCACTCTTGCGTCTTAAACCGCGTAATGGGTATTTATCTCACCAATTGTGATTCCTTAAATATCATTCACGAACGAGTAAAATAAATGTTTGCGTCTATAAAATAATTTATACGCTAAATTCGCACGCACGTTTCTCTACTGATAGTTAATCAAAAAATCCTTAAAAGGAAGGTACCAAACAAATTTGATGACCACCTGATGTAATGAAAATGTAATCATTAGTCCTTTAAATCTTCTGATAATGAACAGAACACGGCAGAATTTAAATAAGGCACATATTTCTAATGTGGCAATGGTACTATCGAACAAAGAAAGTTTCTCATTGGTCAAATTCAGTTACATAATCATTAACATTACTTTATAAAGAATTTTAGTGCACAATACCATTATACATCTAGTTTCTTATATAAAAGATATTTCGTAACTGAGTTACTTTATGGTGCACTTCAAGTTTTGTTTGACTTGTTTCCTCGAGATGTTTCTGACAAAAGTAAATGTTTACGTTAACAACTTTGTTGCTAAAGTATTGACAAGATAAAACTCACGGGAATAAGATTAGTTTATTCTTAAATGTTAAATAAATTTAATTTCATAATAATAAATACATATTTTATTAAATTACTAGCTGTGCCCCGTGGTCTCATCCGCCAATACATAGGAAAAAAGACGAACCTAGCGTCATGTTATATATCCTATAGCCTTTTCAGGTGCGCGTTCAACCAAAGCAGGCGGTCGAGTGATGCGGGGCAGAGGGGACGGACTCGCCGCAGGCTTTCAAGGAAAAAACGCTAATCTTCCGAGCTTTAAATGTTTCGCTGCTAATTACTTCTAACGACGATATCTCAAAAACTATTCATCGGATTGATATAGTGTACGAGGCAATTTTAATCTACATTAAATGCCTAAGCTAACTAACATATTCATTTGAATAAGGATTAATACTGGACTGAAGGAAATAGCTTTGAAAATAATTTAATGTTTTTATTAAAAATTTGAACACAAAAGTGGTTATTGTAAGTCAACCGTAAGAGATAGAAATATGCTATCGCGGACTTTTTTGTAGCATTTTTATAGATTTTGAATTCGTTAATACTTTTTCGTTAATACTCTTTGCTAGTTTAAGCGGCGTTCGGTTGGAAAGCTTTCAGTTGGCGAGATTTTTTGCGACCTCTTCAACATTTATCGCCGTATTTCTGCTAATTTATATAAAAGTATAATAAATTATATATCTAAACCTTCCTCAAAAATCACTCTGTTGTTGAAAACCGTACCTATAAAAATCCGTTTGGTAGTTTTCGAGTTTATCGCTTTCAGACAGACAGAAATAGGCGGCCGGGGGACTAATTTTTATAATCTTTAAAGATGGATATATTTAAATTTGGTGCAAGTACTCACGATATGCGGTTTTTTGAATTTCTTCTTGACGATATTTCGATCCAGTTACATAGATCGTGGTCACGGAGAAATTTGACAAAACGAAATTCATAAAACGCATATCGTGAGTACCCATAACAGACCCTTATGTCCAACAGTGGACCCCA
>DWTU01002726.1:0-11149 GCA_018251515.1 Cecropterus confusis | reverse complement strand
AAACAATATATTTGTGATTTAAACATTAAACGTAGTGTACGTTTAATGTTTAAATCGATTGTTTGTAAGTAAAAGTACGTTGTACAAAACGAAAGTTGCAACAAGCACCAAAATCGTGACGTTAAAAGTATGGATTTTATAAAATTTACAAGTAACAAAACCGTCACAAATTATATAGAATCATTAAAATCTCCCTTTCTTTCCTAAAAACAATAAATAAAAACTTAATTTACAGACGGTTTCAATACGATATTAATATTATGATTAATTTCCTCTTCGCATTTCGAGACCCGTTCTGACTCACTCCTTTCATGTCCAAAAAAACTCTAAAGTGAAAGTTGTGACGCCGCCAGAGATAGGTATCTAGTCATTCACCGGCCGGCGTTGAGTAACCGAAATGTTTTTAACGTGAAAATGATACACTGCCGACTGCATTATCAACTACTTTTTTCTTTTAAGGCTGCACGTCGTTACTTAATTTGTGGCACCTATTTGAAATCATGGAGAAAGTAACTCAATTAAAAGCTTATTAATATTTGCTGGATATGAATGCTTTTTTTGTATCACATTGTAGACCTGTTCGGAGCTTTCAATACAAGATACCTACTAAAGGTAAAATTGAGCGTCATTTCACCACAATTTTTTCAAAGCTGCACGAAGTACTTATAGGATAAAAAACGTTATTTGGCATTCAAAAAAGTATTGGTGCAAAAAAACCAAACGAGTCACATTGACTATCTTATTGCAAATAATACGTCTATGTTTTAACGTCAAATGCCCGTTGAAGATACATATCTTTGGATATCCAAAAAGGCAACCTGAATACCAAACTCCTAACTCCATAACATCTCAAATACGGTTAGTAATAAGTCTCAAAGTAGGTAGTTATCGTTGCTTATAAGTATCAAGTGCAGACTAACTGATTAGAACATGTGCATCTTGAATCAAGTATACCGTTCGGTCCACATCGAGTTCGCTAACGGTTGAGCTCGCATATGGCATTTGTGGAACATCCAATGGTGGATGCGTGTTGAAGCAGTTAAAAAAATATTCTCGATACATTTCATTAATAACTCTCACTCAAAGTTACTGACATAGAAACGATAATAGCTAATTATTCAGAGATGTATAACAATTATGATGATTGACAAAAAATAAAATTGATAAAATTCGGGTACGTGAAAAGCACGGTTACAGAAATACGTATGTAATGTAAAGTAAAATGTACGCAGGTACGCACCTTCTTGCTAACATAAGTAAATAACAGCCCGATGTTTAATAATTCCTATTTTAAATCGTTATTATCAAAAAAAAATCAAATCTTGCATGATATAACATGACAGGTTCAATGATTGGTGCCATTCGGTAACAATAAGCGTTAAGTATACGGCATAGTAATTCTTTGCTCACATCCGTGTGTAAAACACGCAGACTCGTGCACCGTTTTAGAAAGCGGATAGCACTGGACCGGTCAGTGAGTGGGCGAAATACAAACCAAAAATATATATGTAAAGAATTATAAAATTGCGTGCTCATAAATTTATGTACCTAAGTGTTTTATTTGTTTAAAATTACGTATACTTTAGATAATTTACGTAATTTGTTTTATACGCTTACGTAAATCATTTTTGTTTTCCTCACACAGACTCTCAAATACATATTGAAAAAAATGACCAGTATATAGTGTATTATCTATGAAAATAAGTATTCATTTTAGTTATACTAAGTGTACGCCGAATACTTAATGTATAACGTAACATAATGTAATATACGCATGTTGGTTACAATTAATTCCGAAAAATAATAATTTTCTCCATCTTTGTTTGCAATAATATTTTACACATAAATAATGTAACCCAATAGCCTTACTTCATCCACACAATCGCTGCAAATATAAAGAAAATTCTCAGATAGGTAAGTATTCAGTTCCCAACGCCGTCACCGCTAGTCGTGGAATGGAAAAAGAAAATCACTAGAGAGATCCGCGACTCTTATTTTTCCACGGTGAATTTCCGACAAAAGTAGGGAGCTGGTTTGTCGCGTAATAGCTGGTATGGGCCCTCACTCCGAAATTAGAAAAACGTTAACCTTGCACGGAGCGGCACACACGCGACGTTGCTTTCACCAGACACCGCGCCTTACCTCGGCCCGGCGTTCTGCCTTACTAGACAATGTAATTATACTCACTTCGGAAACTTGAGGCTATGATCTGTATGACACCTAGATATAAACCGAATGATCCTTTATGCTCTTGCTATCAACATAGAATATAGATTCGGTCTTTCCAACAATCACGAAAATTTAAAATGTTACCTTTCGACGTTATTGGTCAAACTGAGCTTTTTTTGCTTTTAACGTAGCCGACTTTTTTGCTTATTAAGTAAACAATATTTTTAAAATAACTTTGACTACGTGTTAACTTTGAAAAGTCCACTTGAATGTATTTTTGAACTTTTAGATTCTGAATGCGTGCTTGAATTTCAATCGAAAGCAAATAAATGGTGGATAAATTAAAATAAGTATTTTTGCAGGAGGTACCCTTTCATTATGATACATAAATTTTACAGCAAGACTTATATTGTAGGCCTTTACTTAAAGCCTAGCCGATATAACCACGCTTCTTTAGCATGAAATTATGTTTAAAACACCTTTGAGATTACTGATCTCTTGAAATATTCTCTTTAAATCAGGTGTTCACAACCATATCCGCGTGAATTGAAAGTGAGCTTAGTTTCCCGCGATGTAGAGCGACCATCAGTCCGGTTTTTGCCAGAATTGTCCAGAGTTGTTTTAAAGGGTCCGTGTGAAACCTCGACTCTTTTTGTGTCCGGAAAAAACCATGCAGAGTGATAAGCAATTGACACAAATCTTATTTAGGTACTTAATAAAATGCAATACATTCGGGGCACCCCAGTTAGTAGCAAATTAAGAAACTCGAAAAGGCAAGTATTAAGAATTTAGTGTTTCTTAATTTTTTATCCGGTTTTGGCAATTTAGGTGATGGTAGCCCTACCACGATGCAACAGCGAAGTTCAGCCGCATGCGCCGGCGCAGGCCACTAGGTTATGAGGTCGATGCCATTTCACCCACAAATATAGGTACTATAAAATTAACAGTTATTTCAAATGTAAAATATACCGCAAATTCCAGCTTTGTACAAAAATGTAATGTACCTATCTATAAAAAACTTGTAATGTTTTTATCTTTATGTAATGTTAGCAGCAAACATTCCTGAATTTCTTCTGATGATATATGGTGACTGCCGCTGAAGACTTAATTATGTACTTAATTGAACGAAGTAGGACAGAAATTTTACCTGAAGTCGATCGCAGGAGCGTTGCTCCTCTTGAAGATTAAATTGAAACGCCTCATTTTATCACACCCATCAAACTAGTACTTTAGATGGCTATCATGCCAATATAATAATATAAATGTTGCAATAGTTTCATTGCAATCAACGCGATAGGATCTTGCATATCAAAACGCACGTTGTCAAAAGGTTGCTGACCGCTGTTTTAAACAATTCAATGTCGCTATTGACAACTGTGTTTCACTTAACGCTTAACCCTCCAATGCGCACATAAACTGTTTAAACCATTCTCACATATTACCAACTTAGTTAACAGTCGTCTTTCTAATGTTCAGTATTTCCCGATTTCGCTGCGTGAAATGTGTGCAAAAATGTTTATTACGGATAAACGAGGCATTGTTGTTTTGAAATCTTTCGACGGATGTGTCGTGCACATAGTATATAAAGTATTTATAATGTAGCATGTCTGTAATACTGCGACAAGGCATACATAAAACATAAGCACAGTCAGACTTGCAATAAATTTCTCCGGCGAGAATCTCGACGGATGCACTATCATCGGCGACCGGTGCGACGTGATTCAACTTTACTAAGTAGATATACAACCGAACGAAACAAGATTTCGTTGAAAAAAGATACAAGACAAGAAAAAATCGTAAATATTCTGTACATACACTTTTTTTTTCCTTTTCACATCTGAGAACCAGAAGTTCTAAAGTAAGATTGTCATTCGTCAGCCATAGAAAGTAGAACTTTGACAGTGGGTCAAATGTATAAGAGTTATTAACACGTCGAGTTATCTTCAATTTAAATAAGTAGCACCTTATTAAAGCAGGTGCATGAAATGACATCCAAACTACAGTTAGAAAAGACCGGGTCACCCGTATTCGAGGTTGTCGGGCAAACCGCTAACACACTTCCATACCGGATAGGTACCGACTTGAATCTTAACACGCATCAATTCATAGCGCTACGATCACAAAAATAGTTATTAATGTGCAAACTTGCATCAGTTTATGTTAGAAAGTTGTTATTTCTTTTAACTGAAAAAATAAAACTCAAAGAGTAACATAATTGACGCCTTAAAATAACGATCATTGAGATAATGATACCACTTAGTAAATTATTTTAATGGGCATCCTCTAATTATGATGCTATTGGTCGTTCTCTATCTCTAAAATTATCGTAAGTCGTCGGTAAGGGGCCACTTTCTATAAGCAACGCTAAACAGACAATCAATCCGCGCGAATCACACAACAACACTTTCTAATCGACCTCCATTGAGAAGCGCACAATTAAATTTATACTTATTTATTATTATTAATTCGCATTTTTTTCTTTCAGAATGGAGCGGAAAGCAGCAGGTTGGGTACTTTTAGCGTTAATCAGTTCAACAACAATAATCCACACATTCGCGTACCCACAACATCATGCTCTAATCTCTCAGGTAATTAAGTCTCCTCAAACCAAGGGGGGAATCTAAGGGGTCTTCAGTCCAGGGCCCCAAGGATACATAAACTCCCCCAACCTGGATTAAAAACAATAGACGATACCAATTTTTAAATAAAGAAAAATATGTAAAATTTAAAAATTAAATGTGAAAAACGGTGACCCTGTGGGCCATCTCTTCAACTTACAATTAAATAATTTTATTCTCCATTTTTATTATACTGTATACCTACACCACTTCATAAACTTATTTGACAAAGTAACAATTAGTTGAATATTTAATAAGAACCCGCATAGCATTCGCCAAGGGCTCTACAATTTCACGATCCGCCCCCGCCTGAGATACACAAATATCATATAAAAACGCGTATTTTACGCATAACATTTTTTAAATTGCTTTTATTCAATAAACATCCGATATTTTTTCAGGCAACAAGCAATGTGCGGACACAAAATCCACAGTACTACAGTAACTCTTTACCGCAGTCCCATCCAGAACAAATCGAGGAACGCAAATTCGCTGAAAAATCGAATGCATTAAAAAAAGTTGCACTGGATGACCTAGACGATATACAGACAAATTCCATATCAGATGGCGGATTTTCGTGGTCCAACATGCTTGGTAAGGATTTTTAAATATATCTTTTGAATATTCACGCGACTTAAAGTACTCAAGGTTTGTAAAAGATTTGTTTACCGAAAACTGACGGTCAAATCGACTTCTGATCGTAGCCATGCCTTGCTTTAAAAGTGTAGGCACAGTGAAGTTTACTACAACTACATTTGAACAATAAGCATTCAAACTTGATTACACTCACCAGGTAGGAATTAAATTTTTGGTGCTTATAACTTTTAAAAACTTCAATCACTTCATAGTACAATAACGATGTTATCTTTGTTACTAGTAAAGTATTAGGTACACGAAATCCTAAAATATACGAATGATGTGTATGTAAACGTATTTGGACTTACTTAAATCTATAAAATATAAGTCAGTAACTAGGTAGGTGTATATCCATATCCATTACTCGATATTGCAGTGTTAAGAAAAGTACGAGGATATTAACCACCCATTCACCCTCCCATCAACGACAAAAGTGATTTATTCGGCGCTAACACATTCATTTAAACGTTTTATATATATTTAGTTTTAACAGGTCAAGATAGATATATTCGTAGCACTTACCTCCTTAAGTTCCAATCCAGTTTAGGTAAGCAATTCTCAGCGGGTTGTATACCTAATGTTTACAGACCAGTGGCATAATCACTTCAACATAAAACCATTTTTCAGGCATGATCATGCAGATGATTTTCAATCCTGGTGGCACCGGCCCCAACAAGAGCGACAACATCGACACTGATACAGTGTCACCTTCGCCATGGGCCAACCTCCTTTCCATGGGGCTTAAAATTTTAACAGCCATCCTGGGCGGAGGTGCCTCAAGCGACGGCATCGACAAGGTTGACAACGGCTCATCACCGATGCAGGTACCGATTGCGCCAATGAATTTTAATGCGCATGTTTGATCAAATATTTGTGTACACAAGTGAACCGTTACAATATGTAGGGGCTATATACATATCGCTTTTATCGCCATATTTAACAAGTCATGCACACAGACACGTTAGTGTTCGTACACGGGGTACAAAAGCACGTGTTACGCACACATATATATAAAATAAAACTCTTTTTACAAGTCACGAAGTGTGACCTGCTATGTGAAATCGTTGACTTTGATAGAAAACGAAGAACATACAATTAACTTGTAAATTGAAAAGATAGAAGTTAAGTGGGTAATATACCTTATTTCCATACTGATCCACTAACATAGACTTTGTAGATATCCTTTTAGACTTTTTTATAAACCACTTTCGTACATGTATAAAGGCACCTTAAATTTAACCTCACATGTAAGTACGTAGTAGGTACTTCAGGTAGATTTAGAAACCAATACAAGTACTTAGGAATACCTCAGGGAAATACATTGGTCCGTATAGAAAACCTACCTACTTACCAAAACTTTAACTGTGTTCCTTATAAACTATTTCCTTAAGGTACTCCTGTTCATATAATGTAAATAGTAAAATTTGGTTACGGAGACGGTTTCGCTTCTCGCTTGCTTCAGGGTATATTGGCTGCGGTTCTGTCGACGGTGCTCGGTGCAAAAGATCCCGACCAGGTCGCCTCCATGGCAAAGCAGGCTGGAGAGGTACGCGGCATACCCTTCCTTATCCTTATAAATATTCAATTTCAACTTACGCAAAATGTAAAATACGCAAACAGGTAACGCTACGAGTAAAACCTTTAACATATGAAAACGTAAACTTTCGTAAGCCGCATCATCGCTTTCTATTGGGAAAGATTACGGCCAAGCATTAAAGTAAAAACGGGGACATAAAAAGTGAACTATTCGATCCCATCATAATACCGACGTTAAAATTACGACCATCATCTAAAGAATTATCGAAATTGGTCTTTCAGAAATGTCACGCCGAAGATCCATCAACTAAGTAATTAAAATTAACCGTCAAATTGATAACCACTATATCATCTGTATAATATGAAAAATATTCATTATCAATTTATTTCCATCATAAGCTTACAAAGTTTAAATTAATTCAATTATTTTCCGCAGTTCATTAATATCGTCGTGAATCTCTTGGATGCCCTCAAGACCTCATTCTCCCATCGATCGCTAGCAGCGCGATCCATGGGTCGCAAAGACTCCGTCAGTGACGCTGCCATTGCTGGCATTGCTATGCTCAAGACTTATGCGAGGTCTTTCGGAACTAATGAAGACAAATGCCTTCAGAAGTATGTGTGTGAAGCTAACAATGAGTGCTCCTCGGATATTGGGCCTAAGAGCGTTTTCTGTAAATTTGGAACGTAAGTATAAATCAATTGTCACATAAAAAATGTATGAAAAAATGGATATCTCCAATATATTGTTCAGTCCTATTCAGTTTATCATAAGTATCTAAATCCGTATTTTGCCACGTTTGGCTACTGAAACGGTATGTATAAAACGGTTGTTCGGTTGATGCTTCGGAAATATCTTATACACCATTTTCTACGGTGCACAAAATGTGCTTTTAGTTTGATAAAACTTAGTATACTAAGTGGAATCACGGTCGCACCTTAGTAACTACGTACGAATTTACAATATTTTTCTTATTATAGGTACTTGGCAAGCTTTGTTCTCGGAAGGCAATCTGGTGTAAGCTTCGAGGAATTCTACGAAGCTGGTCAACGCGGACGCTCCGGGGTAGACTGCCGCCAAATTTACCTCCAGTGCAACGAAGTTTAAATTGATTCAAAATTAAATATTTTAAGTTGCCAAAACATCACATTACCGACACAAACACCATCGTGTTAAATTCCACCTCGAAATGAAGAAGTAACTTAAAATTGGTGATAAATGGTAATGAATTGAAATATAAAAGAATTGGAAGAATCTGGATTTAATGAAATCCGAAGGCACATAAGTCAAAACTATCCTGCGTGTGAACTCAATTTCATTACCCTTAAAATTGTGCCTTCGGATGAAAATATGCCTTACAAATTGGCAAATGTGCAACCTATCCCATCGCACTGGTTAAGAACACAGCGCTCGTGTTCAATTAATTTATTTAATTTATTTATTTATTTAACTTATTTTAGAAATAATACATAGACTCATAAAAAATAATTCAACTCCGAACTTAAAACGTTTCCAAAAACAACCCCGTCCAGTAGATATTGTAAAATTTTAACCCTAAATGTTTTGCACAGTATTTATAGAGTAAATCCGCCAATTCCATTATAATAATAATGACTGAAGTTAACTTAATATTGTGTGATATGAACCATCGTTTATATCACATCCTAGTTTAGTATCGATATTGTGTATATTTTTGTGATTGTATGAATGAGGACGTCCTTGTGTGATTGTGATTGTAAAATAAAAAAATATAAATGAAAACTGGCTTTTTTTCGTCGTATTAGTAATAAAGGTACAACTTTACAAACTTATTATTTTATATAGAAAATCATCAAGTGATACCGTTAAGATGGCATCAAGTATTCCACCTCGAAGAATATAGAAAAAAGCAGATAGAGTGCTGAACTGAGGGTTTTTAAACCTTATGCCTTTATCACAAAAATGAATAATCCTTTGAGTCCTATAAATAGGTTAAGGAAAACTGCCACTGAAATATACTGTATTGTCTAAATCGAATCTTGTTATTCTAATTTTTACGTTCTGCTGGGTGACTCACTACTCGCATACGAAGTCACAAGAACGTTACATTACATATGCGTAGGTATAAACGTTTATTTTACAGATGTTTACTTGTGCATATACCATCATTTTTGTAAGTTTTTCACTCTTTACATGCGCTATCTGTCATTATCTGAACAATCTGAATGGAAGCTCATAAGATAGAGCAAAATGAAGTAGAGCATGGAACACGTATGGGATGACATCGTCGTCTGCCACTTTTATTTAAACCTTTGCGACAAAGTCGCGTTGATAGAAATGACTGTAGAAAATTGGCTTTCTCAAATGGGATTTGGAACCAAACAACTCACTGAAAGGTCAGTCTTTTTAATTTTATTATCAATTAGTATCTTTATTTTGATTTAATTTTGTTTTATTTTGGACACATTACGTCATAAAGAATCTAAAGATAACATTAGATAAATATGAAGAACTCTGAATGCTAAGAATTTATTTAAAATTATTGTTTTAAAACAGTGTCTTAATAAAGTTAAATGTTTAAGTAGTCTTTCATTGGAATAATAGTAGTGTTTTTCATTGGAATAATAGCTAACCTAGGGCGGCAGATTTGAGGGGCGGAAAATATAATGCTAACTTGTCGATTATTTTTTGTCCACTAATTTCTACGATTAATTCAATGTAAACGAACTTTTTACGGCACTCCAAAAATAGTTGGAGATTAATTAGATGAGCTCAGTGACGTAGAGTGCGCGAGTCACTCTTGGCCTCTGACTTGCTTCGTATTGAAGGCGGCAGAATATTTAGACTGAAGACCTTTTTATTTAGCTGACTTTAATTCCTAAATGCATGGCGAAGAAATCAGTATCGGCCACGTCGCTGAATAGATTACCCTACTGACGGCAGACGTGTAAATCGGCCACTGAATAATAGTAACAAAGGCATTATAACGTGATGCAACTTTTATTTATTTTTGAAATATCCTTTTACGCACGAGTGAAATGTAACACAATATTGTCATTTTTTTGTATGTCTACAAACCCGTAAGATGATTTTTAATCATATCTTAAAGTATAATTTTGCACTTAATTCAATGAATGCTTATAGTTGAAGGACAAATTCTAGGTACGCAGAATATCCTGCTTCAGTTCATGACCAACAAATGTATTATACATACGAACCATCCGTACCCTCTCATGGACATGTTGCGCCTTCAAAACAGTAAGTATTAATCAAATTATTTCTTGCTATAGAACCCATGTTATATACGTATCTTCGACCGAAGATACATATATCAAAACTGATACATATAGGTGTAAAAACCGACCGACCTTCGAAACGGTTTTGGAAGATTGTGCATAGGCGCTACATCTAAAAATACTACTTGAGATGTTGAGAGGCTTTTAAAACATGATAAACTAACACATTTTAACTAGACATGAAAAAAGATTGTGTTTTTTTAACCTGTTACATACACCATTACTTGCTTACATCCAAATATGCACATTCTGATATTCAATCAAAGTAGGTAATTTTTTTTAGAAAACTAGGTTTTGCCCGCAACTTCGTACGCGCAGACTGAAACTAAACAATACAAACATTCAACCCCCTTTGGGCGGAATATCAAAAAAATCCTTTCAAAGTGGACGTCTGCCTACATTATGAATTGAACCTATTGTCAAAATCCCGTGGTTCCTAGCTTTAGTACTTTTTAGACCCTGCGATGATTAGTGAAAAATGAGTAACATTACTATTTTGTACCTATTTATCTTGTTTGTATATATGTGAAAGTATTATCAAAGTAGTATTTTCATTAAGAATTAAGATTTTCTTAATTTGAATTTATTTTCAAACCGGTTAAATAATTATAGTTGATTTTTATTTGATATATAAGTCGTAAACTCATTTTTTTTTTGCAAATTATTAAAATATTATTATATTTTGAGAATTATTTTGAGCTAATTCTGAAGCAATTCTGAAGTATTGGTAAAACTTCGGATTGCTTTATAATCGTCTAAAAATCATTTAATAAAATTAAAAAATCATCATTTATTTATCATTTTATCACTCATTTGAAATTAAAATAAAACCGACCAGGTGCGAGTCGGTCTCCCGCGCGATAGGATTTATAAAAAACGGCAAAAAAATCACATTTGTTGTATATGAGCTCCTT
>DWTU01002725.1:0-11150 GCA_018251515.1 Cecropterus confusis | reverse complement strand
GATCTGCTTCACGCTAGAAATAGGTGTGGCGGTGGTACCTCCCCGGTCGAACTACACTGGTTCTACCACCTGTTAAATGATAGAAATAAAAAAATGATCTTATTATTAAAGAATATTAAACAATATATTTTATGAATCTCTCCCTTAATTTTTTGCAAAATTCGGTAAGTCTAAATTCTATAAGTATCCGATAAGTAAAGAATAATTAAGGTATAATTTGTCCGCTTTCTATACAATAACGACGCTGTCCATACTCAACGCCCAATTTTATTACTTATCTAGGTGTAGTAGTATTATTGCAATGTTTTTTATACTTAAAAGAAAACGATAACTTAGCAGACGGGCTACCCAATAGAAAGTAGTCAGCGTCTCTTAGGGTCATTTGCGACACCAGAGGAGTCGCCAACGCATCGCCGGTTTTGAAGGAGAGCTCTTTTATGCACTTTTGAAAAACCTCATGTCATAGCGCTCAGGGAATATTTCGGGAGTAAAGAAATATTGTCTCACCTTTGATATATCATCAAACTGCGAAGCTCTGTTGGTCAGCTTGTTCCTCACGTCTTGCAGGTCAGCTATTAGTTTATCGAACTCTTGCTTCAGATTATCAGTGTCCTCTTGAATCTTGGCTGCACCTGCCTGCTCAGTATTCATTATCACCTTCTCCTTCAGTTCTAGAAGATACCTCAGCTTGTTTTGACCTTGTTCCAAGGACTGGCGAAGGAGTTTCACTGTGTTGAGTTTCGCGTTAACCTCCTGCAAGGAGTTTGGTATTTCCGCGCACTGGTTCAGCTTCTCGCGTGTCCTGTCTAACCAGTCCTGGCATTCTCCGTATAGGGCATTGTGTTGTTGGTGTTCCTGTCATATAAAAATAAGGTATTACATGTTGAAACTATGCAAAGAGTTCCTCCTAAAATTATCAAAAGTATTTAGCACTTGGCTATTGGAAAACGATCGATCTCAATTATAAAAATCCTGAGGACAAGAAAGAGGATGATTATGATGAAAAAAAATATGCTAAATAAGATGACAATGAAAAAGTTGATGTCGAGAAAGATGAATTATGAAGACCAGAACAACTTGACGACGATGCTGTTTCAAGTTAGGAAATAGATGACCTCGATGAAGATAATGATTTCGATAACAATAATTGCATCGATGATGATGATGAAATGAATAAAATTATACACGATTACATACTTGGTAATGCAGTTCAAGGCGCTTCATGACCTCCTTGGCGAGCGAGAGCAACGCGTTGTACTTAGTGGTCAACTGCGTGATACCGTTCGACACGCGCGTATCGGCGCACGTCTCGAGCAACGTCTGCGCGCGCACGTTCAGCTTGTCCAACTCCGCCTGCCAGTCGAACAGGGTCTGGAGGTGGCCCTGGTGGATGATTGGATTCTTTAATACTATGTTTTTAATTGACACTTGTTTATAATAAGTTACAAGTCATACCGTCACACCAAGTTGTGTCTAATACCACTAATTAATTGCGCTAAGCGCGCTAGTCTTCTGGTTTGGAAACGTAAGACAGATATTACTTATTTTTTTTATAATAAGTATGTAATCCATCTGATAGTAACCGCTGTCATCCACGGATGTCTGTAATCTGTGATTGGGTTGCTATTTGAAGACGGGTATAGACGCTACCAGTGAAGCGGTAAGTTTACTTAACCACTTGATTTAAGATATAATTTATTATCTACTATCAGAAAAAAACACATTTATTTTAAATAGTATTCATGCGAACCTGGAACTCCTCAAGAACGACTTTCTTTTGTTCTAAGTTATTCTGCAGCTTGTTAAAAGATTGAACAAGTTTCTCAGTCTTCGACAACCAATCCAAGGCTTCCTTGTATTGCTCTTCATATTCTGTCCATTTCACGATACCTCCTTCAATAAGCGCTTTAGTGTTGTTCAATTGCTCTCTGTAAATTCAAAACAGATTTATGTAACATAAAACAGTTATTTCCAATGTTCCAAACAAATAATAGCTTATTCTGAAACAATACTTACACATAGGTATCATATTCCTCCTGCATAAGAGCCACTTCTTCTTCAATCTCCTCTCTATCTTCTTCATCAGCTAAACCACAGGAAATCTCACCCTGTTCTAGAGCCTTCTGCAGTTTCTTTTGACCTTCTGGCAGTTCGCTTTCTAGAACCTTCAGTTGAGATATTTTACTGCTAAGAGATTCCTTGTCTCCGGTGGCATCGGAGCACTTCCCTAATTTTTCCTTAGCGGCTCGTATCCATTGGACAAAATCTGAACCAGCATCGATGAATGCCTGGTGTTGTTCTACAGTTTCCTTCTGTTTTTCATACAAATCTTTGGCCTGTTTAGAAAGCGTTTCATATTTGCTAGTAATTTCAGACGCTGGAGCTTGTTGCATAAGTTCCGACGCTTTAGAAGTAACAGACTGAATCATGGGTTCAAACGAAACGATATCTTGCACAATATTGTTTGTTTGACGGAGTGTGGCCTTGCGTTCGCCGAGGCTCAGGCCAGTAGTAAGACCGGCAAGACGGTCCTGGCCCTTCTTAGACTTGGCGACCTTTTGCTCACACACTTCTTGTAGTTTTGCTTCTCTGTCAGAGATCCATTGCTGTAGCTGCGAGTAACTAGAACTGTAGTCCGCCCATTGGAGCAGTGCAGTTTCGAGGTGCACCTTTGCTGTAGTCATCTTCTTGACTAGACGATCCCACTCGTTCTGTAATTCTTTTAATTCTGTGTTAATCTTATCCTTTCCGTCCGACCTTGTGTTCCTCAATACTTTCTCTCCACTGTTGACAGTAGCATGGACCAGATTCTGGCCTTCTTCACGCCGTTTTAAGAGATCTTCAATTTGTTCTAAACGTTTCTGTAAAGCTTCCTTACTGCTGTCCTTGCTACTACCAGTGTCGCTGCCGCTTCGGGTAATTTCCCAAGCGTCATCAATCCATTTCTTAGTTTTTACGTAGTTATCATCATAGTTCTGGTGTTGTTCATAGTTAGTCTCGACCTTCTTAAGAACATCATTAGCCATGTTGACTAATACTTGGTATCTAGAATTAAGATGTCTTAATTGATTATTGACATAGGTGTCGAGGTGCGATGAAAGAAGGCCTGAAGCTGACGCATTGAAACTGTCTATATCTGCTTTACCCTTATGCAATTGGTCGACGATTTCTTTTACTTCATTTACTTGGGCACCCTTCTCCTTCGCGGTCCCAAGTAAAGCCAGCTTGTGATTCTTAATAAGGATTTCTTTCTGTTGTAGCCAATCTGACAACCTTTCGTATTCGTCCTTATATTCACGCCATTGATTAACAGTGTGTTCAAGCTGGCTCTTTTGTTGCTTGATCTCATTGAACAAGTCATCAAAGCTTTCTTTCAAAGCTTTCATCTCGTTCTTAATTATAGCTTGTCCTTCAGGTGAGGTGCTAGCAAGCACGACTTCCCCAGTATGCTGAAGATGTTCTAATAATAGTTCTCCTTGGGCTTGTTTATTAATTAGTGCATCAAGTGGTGCAACTGAGTTTTCAATAGCCAGTTTGTCACTTAATGGCTTAGACTTTAGTGACGGGACCTTTTCTCTGGCTCGACTCAGCCACTGAATCAATTCATCGTGCGCTTCCTTATATAACCTATGGTCCTTATATTGCTCCTCCCTATCTGCCAACAGCTTTTTAATTTTATCATAAAGAGAATCAAATTTGTTAAGTGTTTCCTGCGCCTTTGAAGCTACTTGATTTTGTTGACCACTTGCAAGCATTTCAGCTGCTTTAGACTTCAAAGTATCAACATCAATCCTATCGCAACGTGCTTTCTCCTCCACTTCTTTAAGCTTTTCTAGTTGAGCGCGTTTATCAGACATAGATGTTTCAAATGGTGTTAATTCAGCTAGCATATTTTCTAGCCAGTTGTTACTCTTTTCAATTAACTGTATTTGTTCTAAGAATCCTGCCCATTTAGTTACAGAGTCATCTAACATGTTCTTTGTTTCGATCATCCTGGACAACAATGCAGACCATTGTTCTTGCAAGGCTACCAAAGAGTTATTTATAGCTTCGTGTCCTGTTGGTGCTGTATTAGCCATCACGTTTTGAGCTAACTCAACTAGGGATTGTACTTTTGTAAATCCTTCATCTTTAGTGAGCAATAAGTTCTGTATCAGTACCAGTTTTGTTTCTAAGTCATCCTGGGAGCATGAACTCAAATCTGCACAGAAATCCAATTTATCTCGCAATTCCTCAATCCATTGCGAACATTCAGTGACATTGCTGGCGAACTCTTGGTGGGTTTTGACATATTGCTGCCATCTGTTGGTTAAGTCTTTCACTTTTTGTGACAATGCCTGGTATTTTACAGTCAAGTCCGATATTTGAGAACCGCGCGGTCCCAGAACACCTGTGTATAAAGACTGAGCTTTTTCCGTGATATTGTCAATTTCAAGCTCCTTGGCCCGAACTTCACCCTGTAACTCTTGGAACTTGTTGAATTGTTCCTGTTTCTCCGGTAAAGTGGCCTTCAAATCAACTGCGTGGATCTGTGTATCAGTATTTCTAATCCAGGCCAAGCACTGATCTTTCATATTTTCATATTCATTCCACTGCTGAATTTTGTTTTCTAATGATTCAATTGTTTTGTTGATAAACGAAACTAATCCTTCCCATTCTTGGTGAGAAGCATCGATTTGATTCCTAATGTTGGCTTGTCCACTACTTATTGTACCGGGCAGAACTTTTTCGCCTAATGACCGTATTTTGTCGATTCTATTCTTTTCTTCCGGTAGATTGACTTGTAACGATTTCAACTTCTCACAATTGCTACTTAAAGCCACTCTTTCTAAATTGACATCGCCCCAAAGTTGAGCTGTATTGTGAGTTGCCTCGACCCACTCCTGTAAGTCCATAACAGCTTTGCTGTACTGTTGATGATTATTAACGATAGCTTCGTATTGTTCCACAAATGATTTGGCGCGTGAAAGGATAGTGTCGTGCCTCTTTTTCAATTGAGTTATTTCTTTAGCAATATCCTTATTGACATCGGGCAATGTTTGTGACCGAACTTCTAGATCAGAAATGTCTTGTTGATGAGCAATCGCATCCTGGAGATAATTTCTGTAAACGTTTAATTGATTGCGTTTCTCGTCGAGAGTTGCTTTTAATTGAATTTCCTTGGGAAGGTTCTTTTCAGCCAGTGTTAACCATTGCTGAACGGTCTTTAGATTATCTTCAAACGATGACCATTTATTGAGCTCTGAATCCAAATCTCTCTCAGCTTTAGTAATGTTGTCATATAAGTTATCAAGAGCCTGTTGTATATCTTGTAATTGTTGTTCGATTAATTCTTTTCCTTCAGGAGATGTGGATGGATATAACTTCTCTCCCAATTCAAAAGTATTGTTAACAAGCAGAGTAGCGTTACGTCTTTGAGTGAGTAAATCGTTAAGACTCTCCCGTTTAGCATTAATTCCTTCAGGAGTATTAGATAAGTTCTTCTGGCATTCGTCAAACTTATGTTGGGCAGTTTTAATCCAATCTGTGCATTGATTGTATTTTTCTTGATAGGCATTATGGTCATTTACTGCCTGCTGACATTTCTTTACTAGTTCCTTCGCAGTTGAATGTACAGATTGGAAACGAGATGTCATTTGTTGCAAGTTCATAGTAATCCTGGTATCATTGCAATTTTCGATAAGATCACTGAACTCATCAGTCAGTTTGTCAACATCGTTTTCGGTCTTTTTCAAATTAGCTAAAATTGCCTGCAAAAAAAAAACAAAAATAAATAGTATATTATTACAAGAACTAAAAAAAAATTATTCAGTTAAAACTAAACTACGACAACTACTATTAGTATCGTCACTTAGGTAGGTAGTTACAAAATATTTTATTTAATATTAAAATTAAGAATCATAGAATGCCGCAACTTATGCATCCGAATCATTAGTAAATATATTTTAAATAAATAATAATACTAGTACTAGTAACATCATAAATGCCAATAGCATCATGTTCCTTTGGTTAGATTATCCTAATAAGTAATAAAATTAATTTCGTGGAATTAGATCATCTACTGAAAATTAGACTACACCCTACAGTGCCGGAGAGTATTATTTTTTTTTCTTTCAAATCTTACTTGATCCAACGCTTCGCCCAAAGTTTTGACTGCAGTCAAATCGTTTTCGTGATTATCAATCGCTTTACTTAACTCCTGTTTAAAATGTATCAACATTAAATAATTTACACCGATATAAATAAAATATAAAAATAAAGTAATAGATACGTACCTGATATTTATTGAGTTGATCCACCTTTTCTTCCAAAGTGGCTTTAGGCGTGTAGGTCTTCAGGCTCATTTCAGTGTCAGTCAACCAATGTTGCAGCCGGTCACTAGCACTGTCGAACTCGTTCCACTGCTGAATCTTGTCTTCAATGCCACGTTTCACATCGTGCACGGTAGCAGTGAACTTTTCCAAATCTGCTCTTAATAGTCCCAATTCTCGTGACATCCCCTCCTTTCCTCTCGGAGATAATTTTGATCCACTATTCTCAATGAGATCAGCTAATATTTTCAATTTGTTATTTCCAGTTGGAATGGCGTCTAATAGCTCCTGTATTTTTACAAGTTTACTCTGCAAGGCAGCTTTATTACCAGTAAAGTCCGAAAGAAGATGGAGACGATCCCACAAGTGTTTTTGGTAATCTTGAAGAGATTTTTGCTGGTCGGCAAACTGTTGATAGATTTCGAATGTGCTTTCATGCTTATCTATTATACTAGATAGCCTGTTAGTAAGAGCGTTATATCTATCCCAAACTGATTGAATCGTGGAGTTCATTTCATCGCTTTCTCCTTTACCAGAATGAATACTAGCAGCCACGCTTTTTGCTTTTTCCGTGACTGTTTCAATAACTCTTTTATGAGAGCATATTTCTTGCAATAATGTCTTGTTCTTCAATAGTTTAGATTTTATTTCTTGAGCTGAATTCAGCGTAGCCTTGTCTTCTGTCTCTACGATTTTCTCTTTTTCGTCAAGCCACGATAGGGTTTGTTGGAGAACGTCTTGGTAACTTGACCATTGAAGCGTTTGAGATTCGTATTCCTTTTGTTGTTGTAGGATACTGTCATTGAGTTTGTCCCACCTTTCTCTAAGAGCTCTGATTTCCGCACGGATATTTTCTCTTCCATTAGCAGCCGTTTCTGGAAGAACTTTATCTCCCGCTGTTGTTAAAATACCAATCTTATGCTCACCATTATCTCTTTCCAGTAAAAATACCTGAAGTTTGTTACCCTTGCTCTCAATGCTGAGTTTATCTTCTTTAGTTATCATTTGAGATAGCTGTTCCTCTAATGGTTTTAACCACGAATCAAATTCGTTTCGAAGTTGGACGTACTTTTTGTGATCTGCGACCAACTCTGACCAATGGTTGACGATATCTTTGGATATTAAATGAAGCTGTTGGTAACGACTGCTCACCTGAGTGACGAGAGGTTTTAGTCTCTCTACGCCGCTTAGTTGAATAAGGTTGTGTGATTCATCAACGAAAGTGTCCATGTCTTTTTCTTTTGCATGAATGCTATTGCGAAGGTTGACATATCGCTGCAATTGTGCTTCTTTTTCTTGCAAAGTGGAGCACAGCGCTTGATCGCGGCACTTTGACTCCATGTCTTTTAGCCACTCGGATATGGATTCAATAGAAGAATCAAATTTATTCCAGATTTCTAATGTGTGCTTTAGCTTTTGCTCAGATGTGCCGATACTCTCCACAGAATTAAGTAACTGATCATGTAAGTTGTCAATTTCGGCTTTGATGGCTGTATTTCCAGCTTCCGAAGTGCTCTTGCTAACGACTGCAAAGATTGCACGAATTTCATCCAGTTTACTCGAACCTACTTTTTCAATGTCTTTCATGGCTACCGCTGATTGCAGTTTTCTTATAATCTCTGGTTTCTCCCCAGTGGCATTTTCGATATCTAAAAGCTTCTCAGATTGTGATCCAAGCCATTCTTTGTATTGCTGGATGAGACGGACAAGGTCTTCGTGTCGTTTAACGCAGTCTTCTAAGTTGTCTTGCAGATTTTGAGACTTCGTTACTATATTCTGGAATAATTGCTTAATTGATTGCAAATATACATTTAATGAAGCGTCGTGTGTTTGATCGACCAACTGTTGAGCTTTGTCGCAAACTGACTCAACTAACTGTTGATGCGTCATTATCTCTTGGTGCATTATTTTGTGATTTTGCAATTGTGCCTTTTTCTCTTCTAAAGAAGCTTTTAATTCCGTGTGACGTTGCATGGCCCTTTCAACATCTTTAAGCCACTTTGTCAGTTGTTCTTGTGCTAGAGAGAAATCGGAGAATTGCAAAAGGCATTGGTCTAATTTATTAACAGTTTCTTGGAAACTGTCACCAAAGCTATCCCACAACGTTCTTATTTTGCGGATTTTCTGACGAATAACTTCTCTACCATCAGGACTTGTATGTGCGTATAGTTTCTCACCCAAACTTAGAAATTCTTCAAACGCAGGTGTTTTCTTATTGCGTATTTCATATAATTCCTTAGCTTTGTTTTGCTTTTCTTGTAAGACGGCATAGTCTCCTACAATTTCGTTTAAATCTTGAAGTTCACCAAGCATGTTCATTAGCCAACTTTCCATTTCATTGTACTCGTTTTCAAAGGCTTGATGTTCCGAAACAAACACTTCGTACTTGGATATGATTTCGTTGACAAGGTTATTTAATGTGTGGTATCTTGTTGCTAACTTGGAAGTTTTTGATGTAAGTTCAGATTCACTTGCAACGTTTTGTTTAGTGTCACCTAGAGCAGTGAATTCAGCGTTTCTTGATGCTAATTCGCTTTGAATTTCTTTTACCTTTTGTAAATGAGCTACTTTAGCTTCGAGATTATTCTTAAGGCTTTGATCTCTCAACTGATTCTCTTTCACCTTCAGCCATTCTTCAAGTTCATCCAGCGTTCTCTGACTTTCATTCCACTGTTTCAACATTTCCTTTAATTTCTTGTCATTCTCTTGGCATTGTGTTGCGAATTGTTCCCAAGTTCCTTTTAGTTGTTCAAATTCACTAATCAGTACAGGATGCCCGTTAGAGCTGGTAGTTTCTAAAACTGTATGTAATTGTGTTTTCAAATTGCTGAGAGTCTGGTCTACATCCTTGGTCTTTGAAATTACCTTTTCAATAGCATTAATCTTGGAATCAACGTCGTCTTTTTGTGTGACCACACCATAATTTAACATACTGTTTTCAGCTACGATGCGGTTAAGACGGTCACGAGTTTCTTCAAACATTTGTACGTATTTCTCATGATCAGTTACATGAGCTTCGCATGTATTAGTTCTTCTTTCGAGTTCCTTAGCCATGTTTGAATGCCTTTCAATAATTTTAGAAAGACTCTTTTCAGCCTCTTCATCTGGCATAAGTTTGATCTTCTCAGTTAATTGTGACAGCATTGACTGATGTAGTTCCACTTCCTGGTGTAAGATCTTGTTTGCGTGAAGTTGAGCTTTCTTTTCAGGTAAGGTTGGGCATAATTTGAAGTCGCCAAGTTCCTTTTCTTTATCCGTGATCCATTTTTGTACCTGGTTAAACGTGTCGTCAAATGATGACCGCTTGTTAATGGTTGTTTCAATGTCTTTGATAACGTTGTTCAGTGAATCCACAGAGTTTTCGAAATAGTCACGTAAGGATCGTAGTTCATTTCTTATTTGTTCGCGTCCCTCTGGAGTAATGCCACTAAACAGGGCTTCTCCTGATTCAACGGCATTATTTAACAGTCGCTGACCCAATTCCTTGTTTTCGTTTAGTCGTTTTACTTGCTCCAAATCAGCAGCAGTTGGTTTGGCATGTTTACTCATAGCCGCTAAGTCAGCTATCTTAGCGTTCGCATCTTGTAACCAATTTTTAAATTCTCCGATTGATTTTTCATACCTTCCTTTGTTCTCTTTCAATTCTTTAAGCCTCTTAAGATGACTATCCATAAACTTCTCAACAGTTTGGTATCTTGTTACTAAATGATTAATGTACTGCAATACACGTGAATCAGGGTTACGGGACAAAATATTGTCACCGATTTCTGTAAGTTTGTTGATTTCGCCATTGTAAGCTTTTATTTCTTTGTTTAGATTATCAACTTCAGATATTTTATGGTCGATTTCCTTTAAGTCGTGGAGGCTTACGGCTTCTTGTCTTACTCTATTTTCTTTATCTTTTAGCCATTCGGAGACATTTTCGAGTAAAATTTCATAATCTTGCCAAGCTTTAATGTTATCTTGCAATCTATTTTTAATTTCTTCGTAGTTTGCATTTAGTACTTCTAAGTTCTTTTGAGCCTTTTCCGTTTGTACTGCTGCTTCTTGGGCACAGGCCGGCTCAGCGACCGCCCGGAGAATTTCGCAAGCTTCTTTTAATTCAACAACTTTCTTCTTGCAGTCCGCAATACCACTTTCAACATCTGCAAGGGCTGCACACTTGACTTCCAAGTTATACTTATCACTTGTCACATCAGGAACGCACCATCTTGTCTTGTCATCTAACATTTTAAGGTTTCTATTGAACATGCTCAGTTTATCAGTAAAAAGCTTTTGTAAGAAAGTTAAGAGTGTAGTTTCAGTTTTATTGGCATGTACTAATACGCTTTCGAACCTCTTTTGTAATGTACTCAGCTCTTTTGGCACCAGCGATTCATAGAAACCTGGATAGTTTGCATTCATCTCGGATACATTTTGAGTCAGATTATCAATCTCATCACTTAAGTTCTGCAATTCAGTTTTACATAATTGACATTTCTTTAGTCGGTCTAATATTTTTGCGTTATCACCGGACATGTCATCACATTTTATTATGTCATCACGTATTTTACTGACATTATCTGAAAGACGCTTAATGCTGTCCTTGAGTTTGTTTTCTTTGCTTTCTAAAGATGATACAGCACTGTCTAAATTATCTGCTAACGATTTCAAAGCTTGAAACTCGTTGTCCAAGTAATCGATTATAGAAGTAACCTGTCCTGCCGGAATGTTTTTGTTCAAGTTTGTAATCTGTTCACACTTCGCCTTTATGCTATTTCTGAGACCTAGGTATAAGGGCAACTCCTCCTTGTATTTCGTTAGGTGGTTTTGGCCGAACCTGATTTCTAAGTTGTCACA
>DWTU01002724.1:0-11151 GCA_018251515.1 Cecropterus confusis | reverse complement strand
GATTTCTGATTTCTGATTCAGATGTCTGTCTGGCCGGGAATCGAATCCGGAACCCACTGCGTCAGACCCGTATGGTGACCGCTCCGCCACGCGAGTCCTAATGCATGCTCGTTTGCTATTCCTAGACTATAAAAAAACGTAAGATCGAAGTCTCACCCAAGGTTAGCCACAAATGCGTTACTACCTCTGAGGACTTAGATGGAATGCCTCGGAAAAGTATATCTTCCTAACCACACCCTTCAGACCAGAATACAACAGCGCATAAACACTGCTGTTATTACGCAGAAATAGGTGTGGCAGTGGTGCTTCCGGAGTCGAACCACAAAGAGTTCTACCATCTGCAAAACCTAGGGTTGATTACGAATGTCCATGGGCGGCAGTAGCCACTTACCATCAGATGGGCTGCATGTTTATTTGCTACTTCCATTCTATTTAGAAAAACATAACCACACCTTTTTCTAGCGTAAAGGTAGCAAATGGTTACTTACATATAAAGTAACCGTCTCAGTCCTCAGGAGTGGCAACGCGTCCACAATAAACTGCATGTAAAACTCCTGTTCCGTATGCAGAAGGTCAGAAATGTCCATAAGAAACAATTACTACTTAACATTAGGAGGATTGCACGCTCATTTACTAATTTACTAATTCAATACCATGTGAAAAACACTGAATTTATGTAGGAGCGTATGTTGTTGGAATATTACATTGCATCCAATTTCATGTAATAAATCTTATTAAGGGGTTCCAATTTCCAGTCTTAGGTCGCACTAAAGCTTGTTTGAACAAATGCCAAACTTATCTCTCATCTAAATGGTCCTCAACATAACGTTCGAAGTTTATAATGGCTTAAGCTGTATTTCTTTAACAAAAGTCCGGAGAAGGGTAATCTTGCAATGTGATCCGCGTTAGAAAGTAGCCAAGTCTTTTCACCATTTATTTTATTTTATTAGCAGATAGATTTTATAAAACAAAGTTCTAATATTAAATCACTAAAGTTCTAATATTAAATCAATGATACCCTTTGAATGAAATTCTGTTGATTTGATTAAAACTATCGACTAATTGTCCCGCGCGAATTTACTCATGTTAGAAACAAGTCTTTTCACCATTTGTTTTATATTTTATTACATTTTATAAAACAAAGTTCAAACATTAAATAAATACCTTAACCCTTTGAATGAAAATCTGTTGATTTGATGCGATTTTAAACACTGTGACATTTTTTGAAATTTATTTTAACGAAAATTCTTACTTATTTTCAATACTTCTAACTGTTTATATTGCAAATACACGCATTCGATGTATGGTCCTCGAAAACTGCTTCATCGCGTATATGTCCTTTTGCCCTTTTAAGTGCCTTTATGCCATAAAAAACGTTGAATTAGAGATTCAAAAGTTAAAAAATATTTGCATAGTATTTTTTTGGAGTTTGAGTATCTACAATAGTAACATCTGCACTTATGTGTGTTATCTCGATATGTTTTTTTTTATTTTATTTTACGTAGGAACTCTTCGTATGCGAGTCCAATTAACTGTACATATACTATTGAAAGTAAAAAGGTGTTTCAAATTTAATTTAATAATATACCACCAATATAATCACATCTACTAGAGATTTAATTACATTACATTATGCGATGTAATATAATGCAGTCTCGGGAGTAATTATATGCTGGGCACAGCAAACAATTACATCCGAGACCGGTCGTTAAACTTAATTAAAATTAGTTTTATAAACCTGTAGCGTTTAAATCCAACACTCATCCGTGCTTCAACTGATACCAAGTAGATGCCGTCACGGGACGCCTGGCAGATGAGAAATATCGTGTTCGAACAAGTGATATGCATAAAATACAAGATTGCGACAGGAAATAAATATATATCAAAATAAAAATCACTTATTTTTGTTCGATACTTAATAGTTCTGAAAAGGTTTAACAGATGGTGCTAAAATAAATACAGTGTAGCGATCGCCACGCCAATAATTATTTTTAAGTATGCCTATAGATGTTTCACATCCCATCCTTTGTCTTGAATGATTGACGTATTAACGCACAGCCTAAGGCATCCGATAAGAAGGTATTTTCCGAAATTCTACGTCTAAGGGTATGAAAAACGCGAGCAAGGTTTGTATGGAACAACGAGATTCCTTGGTCCAATTTACTTCAAATTTTGCATAAACATTCTTTAACAGAATGGATGGAAGATGTGTTTCATATTTCATCGAAACTCATCGCCTAAAGGGGTAGGAAATTATTTAAGGGTTGATTTGATATCAATACTTTTAGTGCCTTTGATTTAAATTACATTTTAATTTGACACATGTTTTAAAACTCAATTCGTTTGTCAAGTGATGTTCAGCAGTGAAACCAATGAACAAAGCTATGTCTTATAATATACAAAATGCTTTCCAATATCAACGCAGGTGTAAGTGATATCTTTTCTTTCGATGCTTTTGGTGGAACTAGCAATACTTTTCTAATAAATTTACTATTGGCCAAAATGAGAAGCAATCGTGATATCGCCTTAGCGGTCGCACCGTCCGGAATTGCTGCCACTCTCTTAGAAGGAGGTAAAACTGCACACTCCGCATTTAAGCATCCTCGGCATCCTCTAGACTTTGTACAAACCGAAACCCCACTCTGCAATATACCCAAACAAAGCAATATGGCAGTACTCCGCATAACGAAACTAATTGTTAGGAATTAGAGTACTATGGCGCATAAAGGGGGATTCGAAGCCTTAGTAGTAGCCTTAAGTGGATCTTTGCAGGATATTAGGAATAACAATTGTCAAATGGGAGAAGTAACTGTATTGTTAGCAGGTGATTTCCGGCAGACTTTACCAGTGGTGGCCAGAGGAACGCGAGCGGACGAAAATAAAGCGTGCGTGCGGCGGTCATATTTTTAGATTTCAGTGACAAAACTAATCCTTACCAAAAATATGGAAGTCTATCTTACCAACATCTCCCATGTTACTGGAGGACAGTTCTCAAACCTGTTACTTAAAATAAGAAATGGTGATATGCCGGAACTGGATAATAATATTCTCCCTACAGAGTTAGATACAATTGTTTCCACTTTAGAATATTCACGAAAAATCTGCAGAATGGTTATGCGAGCACCTCATCTATACATCAAGAAACGAACAAGCCTCAGTCATAAATGAAATGCTTTTGAGATCATTCAAAGAGGTCAATAATCAATATAAATCCGTTGACTCAGTGATAAACACCGATAATGCCATTCATTATCCGTCGAGTTCCTGAATGCACTGAAGCCTCCCGGTCTCCGAACTGTCATATAAAAATTGATTACGTTGCTGCGGAATAAAAAACTACCAAATTATGTAATACCAGATTGTAACTGAAAACATTGCATCGCAATATAATCGAGGCAACTATACTGACAGGTTGTTCTAAAGAAGAGTCTGAATTTATCTCTAGGATTCCCCTAACACCACTTAATTAACCATTCGAATTCAAGTGGGTGCAGTTTTTATCATAGTTTGCTTCGCCATAACCATAAACAACTGAGGTAGTGGGAGTGGACTTGAGAGAAAGCTGCTTCTCCTATGACCAGTATACAACTGGCATGCACCAGAGTAAGTGCACAGAATAGCCTGGTGATTAAAACACCCAAAGGAAGAACAAACAATATTGCTTACGACGAAATATTGAGGGAGGTATATCGATTTCATTTTAAAATGATAATACCCCCATGTCACTTACACCAGAGGCAGAGTTTCAACCATTCGGCTATTACTGCTCATGATAAGATGCACATTATAAGGTATAGTTTTTAATAAATGTGTGATCTTTGCGCATAATTATATTATGAGCACTTATTGGAGTAGTCATTATGCGATGATTCGCTTCAATAGAACGATAAAAATAGTTTAAGCGCAATTTCTCTTCTCTCTCGCTTTGAAGATCAGCCCCCACTGGCATTTGTTCTAATCGAATAACTTCGCAGAGCTCTGTTCATTTTGTAGGTCTCAAATACTTTATATAAATATTAGATTGATAGAATAAATCGTTCAGATAACTGTAAGTGACTAAATGCATTATACTATTTGTTTATTATATATAAATAGCAGACATGTATTCAGTATGTCTAATAATAAGTGACCCCTACCGGCCATGAGTATTTCTAATGGTTCCAAATTCCAACCAACTACATTGGTTCTACCTTTAAAATCTCATTAAAGTTACATAAAACTAAATTATTACTAGAAAGACATTAATTACATTTTTAAATAACAATAGGTACAACATGACATTTTTTAATCATGTCGAACAACTAATAATCTTTTTGTGAATTTGTCTATTCACAATCTAAAGCATACATGAATTCCTGACCTCTCATTTTGCAGAACCTTTATTTTTTTTAGACTTGACTATTAATTATGATGCATCAAACATACTTGTAGTTAATATTAATAGTACTGTAGCAAACCAATTTAATGAACTGTGAACGTTATTTCTGAGAATAGAACTATATATAATTATTATTAATATAATTGTCACACACCAATTATAAAATAAATGTTGTTATCTTCCAATGTCTAGGAAGCGCCTATTAATTAAGGAGTAACATGCTCTTTGCATTTTGATTTATTTACGACGATTACCAACACACCAAAAAACTGATTAAAGTAAAATCTCCGTCCTAAATAAAGGAAAAAGACCTTCCAAAACCCTACAGAATAATACTATTTTGCAGGGTTTTGGAAGGCCTTTTTACAGAACAATAAATTAAAACGGTCGATAAAACGAAAAAAGTGTCGTCTAGTACTTTGAGATACTATAATTAGAAAAAATACAATTCAGTCGTGTTGTAGACTGGTACCCCGCTCGTATGCGATTTAATTGAATTACTTTTCCACTCACCAACCGCAACTATTTCAATATAGTGAACGTATATCCGTACTTTGGATATAGTGTGAAATTTCAGTGATGTCATCAAATGGAAATCAATGCTAGTGAATTAATATTCAATGATCACACTCCAGTTTCGTGTCAGATATGCTCTTGGCATCCACATAATGAGAGAGACACGTGACCATCAGGGGCAAGTGAGTCGGATCAAGATAAAAATATTTAAGCGAGATTATCCAGAAATGGCTGATAACTACTATTTTATAAAAACATATTGCTAGCGCAAAATGAAAGTAGCTAGAATCAATGCATAGCAAAAAAGATACTTAAACAGATTGATGACGCGAAAATAATATATTGATTGAAAATTCCTTTAGCTAATTAGCTTACGTAAAACCGTTTATGCGTATTACTTCTAACTGAATAACTTGCAAAGCTTTGCCAAATTTCAAGTCTAACTTAATTTTCTCTCTACAATTTGATATATAATTTGCCATTCTTGATTAGATAAAGGGCTGTTAAGATATTCATATTTTGATGAAACATCAAACCTCTATAATTCAATGATTGTATTAAATTGAATGACTTGGATTTATTTTCTTTCCAGTTATTATTACTTAGCAAAGCTTTGACAATATTTTCATCGTTACTTGTTAATGCGGTTGATCTAAAAGTGGCATTTTTGCAGCTTTATATAGTTGCCAATCCTTTGATGATTGATAACAAGCTTACAAAATGCATTCTACTCCTCAATGAGCCAGTAATGCGAATATATTTGATGTACGATTGAACTATCACAACTGGCATAGTAGACTTACGGCAATGAATCCAAGTAAGACCTTTATAACATATTTGTAAAGAACGTTAAGAAGCAGTTTATATTAAGAAAAAAACTTTAAAACTACATTATGGGTTCCTATTTAAATTTCGAATTTCGAAACATGCACTATTGTATTACATAGGTTTTAACAAAGCGATGAATAATACGACTAATAGATAAAAAAAGTAGAAGAGTTTACCCCAATACAGTGTGCCAATTAAATTCTGTGATTATGTGGTAACACCGATACATTCGGGGCCAACATCTGATCGATCAAATCGATGTGTTCGGTTGCACCGATCACGGTCGCTAGAAGTTACAGAGTATTGCAGGCCTGGAACTATACATTCATGTTTTCTCAAGCCCATACCAAATGTTTTCTCACGATTCAGGATACTTTAGTGTTTATGTAAATTTAGTTCTGTATTTAATTAATAAATATACTTATTAAACATCCTTTTAAGCTTTTTAAAAATTTTAATTACGTTTTTTTTCTTTATTTATTTTTATGTACGTGATTTAAAAAATAAAATGAAATTAATTGTCTCGAAGTAGCATTGATACAGATATATTTATTGTTGTTAAAATCTCAGAAATACGAGCGGATTCGTGAGAAAACATATAGTATCAGGCCTGATGCTGATGTTTCTATTAGCGGTAGGAAATGAAACTTACGCCTCAGTGTTGTCATCGCGCGACTCAGAGCGCTCAGCGTTAGCTTGCCCGCGGCGGTGGCGCGCGCGCTGGTCGTCGCTGATCCCGTACAGTCCGGCGACCGCCGCCATCGTGCCCTCACACCATACCCGACCAGAACACACCCATAGTCATCACCCACACAACCCCCAACGCACACATCGCGCCTCTATATACAATACGTGTTTCCGTATAACACACCGCTACGCGTAAACTATGCTACCTAATTCGAAATACTTGGACGCCTTCATTGGTACAGTTTTTAACATCACAATCTAATTATTGTATCGATTCATAAGACGACTGGAACTGCTTCTACCTCCTTACATTACGCGTTTCTTTTTTTGTAACTTATTGTTGCGTTTTTATTTCGTTTCTGATATTTGATTCCCCATTCGTTGTACAGGAATTACATCTGCTGATTCGATTGGTCACTACGTAAATTGCATTCGATTTGCATTAGTGCATGGTGATTCCCGCTGCATGTTTTATCGGTTAACAAGCGTAATTAATACCCGCCAGACATCCGTAAATAAATTACGCGTAATGCGAATTTCGTAAACATAAATCTTTCAGACGGCCGATCGTAAAATTGAATATGTTTTCAGATGTGTGATGCATACTCAACCTGAAAGTTATTCCTAATAAATAATATTAGTTTGTTTATTGTTGTTTACTATAAATTACAAAATGATAAACTATTTAAATAAAAATGTGTTCCATTTATAGCGATCCAACGAGTAGCCCGAGACCATATATGTTTCGAATGCGAATAATATTAAACTTATTTCTATTTACTTTATGGTTAATATTGACTGTGCTTACAGAGTTACGGTTTTATGAGAGATACGATTGTATTAATTATATATTGTTTGGTGTAATAAATATAGTTTGGTGACTTATTGTCTTTTAATCCGAATGAACATTAATTAAAACATATCTTCAATAAAAGGTGATTTAGTGGATATAGTTGTCTTATTGATGTATCTACAGAACTAAAACAATTAAATATAAAAATTAATAAGGACAAGGAACCCGATTACCAGTTTTTTTAGAAAATTTTATAAAATATATACTTAACGTAACTTTAGTATCTAACAACTTGTAAGTAGCCCCGTAGGCATTTGGAAAATAAAGACTCATTCATTTATGTATTCCAGCTCAAGTGAGGAACTGTTAGCTAATCGACTTTTACAGTGATAAGTGTTTAATAGAAAAAATGATGTATTAGAAATTCGTCATTATCAACTGTCATAACCACCGCATACTTCATTTTTTTTTCATCATTTCTACTGTTTTATTTTAAATTAGTAATTTAAAATAAAGCAATTTGAAAACGATTTTTTTCAGAAATAATAAATACATGTATCGCCTAAAGTGTAAAAGAAGAATTTTCACAAATAAATCGGCTAGTATCAGGTGTCGGTTATGACAAGAGCGTTTGTTGGCATATGATTCAGTAAAAAAGCTAGCATACGTTCAACTCAGGGAAATTAATATTCAACTAGTTGCGAAAACATTCTAAATCTGTGTAATCAACATCCTTTTATTATTCATAAATAGAGATATTAATTAAATGTGGCAAAGTACTATAAAATAGCGCATTGAGATAAGGTCGAAATGAATTCTCCTTAACATATATTAGTAATCGATTTGTTTGTCCAGTCTCCCAACGGATACTGGACCAATGTGGTATTCTTAGTCTTCACCTAAGTTACACTGAAAAGTGGCTGAGCTCAACGCTAAAACAGTACAGACTGGACTGATATCCACTTTTATAAACCAGCTTATCGGTTTATATCCTAATGATAAATTTAATTAGTTATGCATAAATATCTTTTACATTGGGTTATGTCTGGAAATCGCTAACAGCCCGCTTTCATCTGTTTTTTTGAACAAACAAAAGACAAAATTGGTAGCCTGTGAGAAAGAGCATTCGAAAGCCAACAAAGAGCTGAATGTACTCTGCAATATGTTATGGCTGTCAACCGAACCAGTTTTTACTACAACAGATATCACTTTATTTTTTTCAGTGACCCGTTACGTTAAAATACAAATCTGAAACGACCCCTTCAACGACGTGAAATACCGGGCTATTCATTGCCGATTTGCGAGAATATACATTAGTGAATTTCAAATTGCTTTACTGGAGTTTATGAATAGTTGGGAAGGTTTTTTCAGCCTGGAAATAAGAGATTATGTAGGAAATTGATAATTTTATATAAATAATGAATGCAATTTTAATTTATATTATTTCCCTTATATTTAGTTCTGTATTTTGTAATTGTTTTAGACATTTTCTAGTTATAATATTTTATTGTATTTTCTCGTTTTACAAGTACAAAAAATATATTAAGAAAAACTTTAAAAATAAGGAATTCATCTTAATATCAATTATTTTTCCCATTTTTGTACTGCATAAAGAACGGTTATATTAAATACTTGACTGACCATGGTTAGTACGAAGAGTTAATGTACCTCGAGGAAAAGTCAAGGTCCAAAGTTTATTAAAATGTCGATTGTGCATACCTAGTATCTACAGACATAAATGAACGAAACTTTTTAAGTAACTATAAGTTAGGCTTTAACTTGGTGGAGTGAATAGCCACGACAATATTTTTAAAGTTCCCACCGACAACGAGCTATCGGTAATGGAATTTATAACAAAACAAAAATATTGCAAGCCATAATGTAATAAGGAGTGTTACACTGAGTTCATACGGACTTGTACCGTACGTTTTTATATAAGACGAATCGGATAAATCGTATATTTCCTACTTTTTACAATACAGAACTAGCAAACCAGTTTTCAGTCCACCGGAAGGTAAGTGACCACTGCTCCTCACGGACATCTGCTGATCGCAGATAAAATCAGTCTTACCTGAGGCAGCAAGCAGATGCGTTGCTACCCCCTGGGTACTAACTTGGAACGCTTCAGATAAGTAAGTCTCTCTTCAGACCAGAACACAGAAACTTATAACGCTGCTGTTATGTTAGCAGAAATAGGTGTGTCACAATAGGTAAATTTCACTTATATATTGAAGTGAGAAATTCTATAAGGCGTTAGACGATTTTTGAAAGTGTGCTGTTACGTAGTCATAAGCACGCGCCATCTACCCGGAGACTATACTATATTATCTGGGACGATTGTAAATATGTATGTATATATATGTGGGAAGATTGTAAATATGTAAATTGTGCGAAAGATTGAATGAATATTTCTGTTTGTTGTTGTAAACGAATAATTGTATTGATATTGGAAGCTATGTTAAAACGTTACATAACTTCGGTTTTTTTTTGGATAAGAGAATAGTATGTCGCCATGTATTATGGTGTACCAAATATTCTTGCTACAATAATGAAAAATGATAAAATATGTAACTTTTTAGAGTTGTGGATTTTAAAGACAAGCTTTTATATAATTTAAAATTGTATAATCCATGAAAATGATGGTTTTGACGTCTACAAAGTTTATATTTTCTTTTCAGTACATTAAAATAAAAGCTTGTTTTTTAAAACATTTTTTGTGTACCTATTTATCCATATATATTAAGTATATTTATATGTTAGAATCAAACTGTTTAAAACGGGAAAATGCAATATTTGAAAATTTAAAAATTAATTGGTTGCTATGAATGATTTATGTGGCAAGACCTTGAAAAATATTATTACTATTCATTCCTCGCTTGAATATTCAAACTGTTCGAAGGAGTATTGAAAATTCACGTCCGTTACAGCGTACTGAGTACGCTATATAGGTACAACGATAGGTACAACGGCTGTGGTATACAGTTTTCTATTTTGTACATCTAATAGCCATTTTTACAATGAAATTTAAAGCGGACGCTTCACAACGAAGTATCTTAAGGGTTTTCAATTAGAAGCATTGTCATCAATTTTCGTTAGTCGTTTCTAGACTAAATGTACAAATTTCTGAACTTAAGAACATTTACGTTCTTGCGAAGTGTTCCTATATGCAAATTTTCTTTTTATTATATGCGATTAGTGGATTTTCATCACTGAATTATAAACGGTCCTTCATATGTAGCGCCTATGTTAATTTTACCAATAAAATATCTATTTTATCTCCTCGTATTATATATCCAATAATATGTACCATATACTATCTAATATATCAACAAAAAAAAGATTTGTCAGAACTGCTGTACTTTGTAATTTTGTGGATGATCCAATAAATAAATAAATAAAGCTCATAATAAACTTATCACACAGTGTTACTCCACTTGGTGATAATTTTATTATGAGATTTAGATTTTAGATACAATTTACTCATATTAACGACATATTTCTATTTATTTACTTTCTTTGAATAATCCTTGTACAAATGGTATATTAATTGACGTTATTCAATATTTTTTCAATGTAGTTGTAAGTGAAATAAAATAAATGATATCGAAATATATAAATCCCTTAATCCAGGAGTTATGGGGCACCGCGGACATTTCGTGGTTGTAGATGCAATGACATTTAATCATCATTATTTATGCTTGCACTCGACATTTTATAACATACAGATGTAATTATAATTATTATTTAACTATGTATTAAATAGAATATGATAAAAAAGAAATAATTATAGTAAACGACCATGTAGTCCAACTCAGAGTGCGTGACCATTGCCGCCCATGGACATCTGCAATCATCAGATTAGAGTCTTAATGGAGGCGTTGCTACCCCTGAGGCACAAGTTGGATGAAACGCCTTAAAAATGATGACTTTCTTCCACGCTGTTAAAACC
>DWTU01002723.1:0-11152 GCA_018251515.1 Cecropterus confusis | reverse complement strand
AGACCTAGAACAGAACCTAAATTCATCATCCTACTGCGTGTCAGACCGGTATGGTGACCGCACCGCCACGCGGGTCGTCATAATACTGTAGTTAGAATAAGATAAATTTAGGAAATTTGTTATGTACGGATTTTAAGGGATCATTGTTGATCATGCACATCTGTAAGTCATCTCTATTGGTACCAGTGTTCCCAACCGTACGATAATTATTGTACATATACGATAATTTCATGGTAACGTACGATGTAAGATAGTAAACTATAGTCGTTTTCAGAGTTAACGTTTTCTTTGGCCGTCAAATATTTTGGGCAGACGTGTGTTTTGTTCAGGAAATATTCTGATATGACGTTTTTTTACTCGTATAATTGGCTAATACCGACAATGTACGTTGTACGATGATTTTGATCAAAATTATCCAAAATACGATAATTTTACGCCTGTTGTACGATAATTGCCTGGTTAAAGGTTGGGAATACTGAGTGGGACAGAATTCCTACGTGTGGTCGATCACAGGTGTATCGCTCACTGCACCCAAGGATTACGCTGTAACGCATTAGTAACGAAAAAATATTAGTTTCTTTGCTTTTTTGCATTTTTGAAAATAGAATAAAAAGCATAGTCTGAATTATAACTTTGGAATTTGGAATTGTAGGAGCGCCATAGCGCCATACCAACCAAGCGGATGGTTCCGGTTCTTGGTAGAAGAGCTCTTACACCTTAAAATTTATTTGAAATACTGTATTATAAAAATAGTTGAGTGTCGAATCTGCGTGTAATATGATACCCCTCGTTTAAATAATATATTAGCGCGTATACAAAAAATGCGTTATCGATATTTTCGTATAGCCTTCCATCAGGGGTCGTACATAAAACGCAAAGCTGTCAAGATACATTTCAACATGTCAATGTCTACGCTCTGCCAACTAAACTACAATACGCGAAACACAATAGGCCCTCAATTTTAACTCGGATTATATCTAATTTCGCACGTTGCTACGCCGACAGTGAAAGCCTCAAAGTATTTAATTAAATCATAACGCACAAATATTTTTTTCTTTCGGTGTCAAATCCAATAACACCCGAATAAGCTACTTATAACGTATGACTGACATAGCGTATGAAATTTGATACATTGTTGAAGTTGCCAGCCTTAATAAAAAATAGATGTTTCTGATGTAACACGTATATAATATATGCGAGTTATATCATAGATAGTGTTTCTTGTCTTTAAAAAACAAAACATTTATAACTCTGCGTCAAAAAAAAAATGACGATGCAAAAAATACAGAAATAAAAATCTTAGGGCGTAGGTTACATTGTGGCCATTATTATAATTTTACCAAGTTCTACAGATTCAAGTTCAATTCCTTTTTGTATATTTCATGAATAAATTTATGTATAATCCATTCCGCGCGATATATTATTAAATACATGTAATATTTTTCTATCACAAATCCGCTGAGACACCGGCTTTAATTGAGGCATTAGTCAAAGCGACCACCAACTAGGGCGATTTCACGTCGGCATTATTTAAAATGGCAAACACATTGTTACTTTATTATTGTCTGTATAATCCTTAAGTGAGTACTTAGAGTCAGGGAACTTGATTGCTTCTCATTTTTTATTATTTATCAACGATCTTACCGATAGAGTGCACGTAGGACGTGGGCAATACAAACAAATCCAGTACCTGTAACATAAAATATTACAAATTAGAGACGCTTATTTATTTGATGTCTGTTAATAAGAGGGAGCGTGTATCGTTATTTGTATTGAGCGAGCACAACACGACAAGATACTAACTAGCAAATGACTTACAAATAAATTTGTACACGCGGCCGTAAATCTTCGATGTGTCGATTCGAGATCTACTTGAGTTATAGCCCTCTGGGCGTAGTCTTAGACACGTTTCTGTGCAACTTTCTTCGCCATTTTAGGCTTTGGTCGTATACCTATTCCAACCACAATCGAATCGTTTATTTAGTATGACTCTGCTTGATATATTTACTTATACAGGTTATATGGGACTGGCGAAAGGGACTTCGCTACTGCGCTATGCGTCATATATTTCTGAAGCCAAAGAAATGGAAAGTTTTCACTGCCAATCGCCACTTGACATTCCTGTGCAAGATTTCAACATGTTATAAAGTTGTAAACGAGGAATTACCTCACAATTACAGCGGTTACCGTAAACATGCACCTGTTATTTAGGGTCATATATTTTCTTTAAGTAAACATTAATAACGAGTGCTACATTAAGATATTTGTTAAATTATTAAGTTGTTCATTATATTGTATAAAAGCGTTGTACAGAATTAAATTGGTGTAGGCAAATTCTTTTATTCAGAAATTGAAATTTGTTTTAGTAGTTTTTTTTACTTGTATGTAACTAACTCCTTTTTGTTTACGTAATAGCAGGTATTGAACATCAAGCACAATGTCTACAAGTTTTGACCATCTGCCTTCATAGCATCTAGTAAGTCAGATGTTCTCAGAAAAATATTTTTTTACCAGTGGAGTTTGAATGTACACATAGGTAATTCCCAAGAATTTTTCTACCAGATTTTAAGAAAATAATGGCATCTACCTATCTATCGCGGTAGTTTCGACACTTAATAATATTGCTCGCAAAAGGTTTGTATACAATCGCTTGTTATTTATCTAGTACCTACTACTTGTATTATTGTAGTCTAAATAGAAATCTAATTAGATGTGACTTAGTCTTCAGTAAACAGATTTACATCGTTATTGATAAAAAAATTGTAGATTATCTCAAAACTGTCATAGTACTTTTTCCTTGATGAAAGCCCTTGGTTTGCGTAATAGTGAGCTTCCGAGAGCTGTATCTCGAACGATTTATGTCGCTACCGGAACACGTCTTGGCGACATTTCATCTACTCTCTATACGGCAATGATGACATAATTTATCGGTCACAAGAAAGCTTTACTTACTGGAAAATATATGTGCGTTGCATATCGGCTATATTACAACTTCTACTGAAGCATTTCTTAGATTTTTTAACTAATGGAAATGGCAAATAGACATGTCCATTTAATGTGACGTCACTTTGCCGTAGACACCTCTTGCTAAATCCAAATAAAGCATTAATTTATGGTTACTGTGAATTAAGACGGATTGCTTCATGTAATCCTTAACATACCCACTGAACAAAAGTAAAGGACTACACTAAAGTATAAATGACAGGAATAAGAATCTCCTCCATTTTTGAAGTCGGTTAAAAATCGGTGTCCAACCATGAATAATTCTATTACCTTTTAAATTGAGACGATGAGAAATTGAGGCTTGCCATACTGCAAAACAATGACAGAAAGACATCTTTACATCACCTAACATGTTATGATAATCATCTAAGAATGTCCTGTCGTTCCAACAACGTGCTTCTCGCCTCCTGATTTGCGTATAATAGCATTTTGTTATGCTTGCAACAAGCGTGATGGCGCGACGTTACCACATAGTTGCTCTGTCAATCTATTTACATATAAGTGGTACTTTAAAAACAGAGATAACCCAGAGTTTCCACCTCCCACGATGGGTTCCTGATTCCAACACTTCGTAAAGTAAAAGACCCTACCTTATATTTTACGAAATTTTTAATCAATTGTTTCATGAGTATACGATGAAAAAGTATCGTGACGAAAATTACTGGAGATTTTTAAAAAAAATATGTGTCGTCTACCAATCAATGCACTTGGTCAGCGTCGTGGACTAAGGATTAATTTCTTGTCATCTTGGCAGGTAGTTCAGCAGCGAGACAAATATGTGATATTGATGATATCTGACAGTCGCTCTTTCATGCAAATATCTGGGATACAAATGTTAAGCATCTTCGACTTTTAGAAGTTAATCATCGCTTATCCGAGAAAGTAAACATCGCAAGAAACCCTATGAGCCTGAAAGTTACCTATAATGTTCTGAAAGTTCTAAAGGTACAAGTACAATTTAAACAGACATAGACGGAGCTTGAAAGCTTTCAAATTAAACATTATAAATTCGCATCAAACCACCTTGTACCTATCAAGAGTCGTGATTTGCGTATAATGGCATTTCGTATGATGGTACATAATTGTATAACAACAATGTCCCAACGATACAAGCTATGGGTTGGATTACGAAGTCGACTATCTCCCATCGTAGCACCTGTTTCTCGAACAATGGTTAGTTCACTTTCCTTTGCAAACTCGTTAACATTTTCGAATATCGAGCGCCAGTCGTGACCTAATGTGTTCGCAGTTCCCTTTCGACCGTCACGAGGGAAATGATACCGATAACAAGTTAAAACCAATTTGCAGACGCAATCAATGTTCAGGATAGACGAAGCGATTTATATTTCCTGTTGGGTAATACTCGATTCGATCTTTATCTATGTATCTAAATGCTCTTTGTGTCAAATTCTGGGAAAGGGACTTAAGCGTGATTTGATTGAAGAGTTTCCGCAGTTCGAGCAGTTTCAGGTTTATCTTCTCCGCCTGGTCAATCGAGAGGTTGCAAGTCTTTGTATGACCCGGAGGCCTCTTCTCAAAACTTGGCAGGGCTGGAATATCCTCCATCGCATTTCACCAATTCAGATTCATAAGTAATGCGCATTTAATATTTTTGGATACACATATGGATATTTTATATACCTACACTAGCAGGCCCATGCCCACTTCGTTGGTATGTAATGTTAAGTGCACTTAATTCCGTGTCAATTGATTTATACTGTTTGATTTGACCGGGAATTTTCTGAAAATCCTTTTTTTATTTCATTCACTGTATCGTTTCTGAGTACCACTATTGCCGTCGAGCAAAGCCAAATGATACTTACTTTTGAATACATTTTTAAAACCCCGATATATTACTCGTATCACGCCCAATCTATGGTCAAGTTGAATTTCAGTGCTAGTAATGTTCATGGCTAATTTCTCGTTCTCCAACTTTGAGTAGTTTTTGCGGAAAGTCCTTTTAGTGGTTGTCACTTAAGTGGACTTACATACATATTTTTTCGTAAATTGAGGAGCACCACCTATAGCAGTATCTGAGTTTTGAGGTCGTGGAGCGTTTGGTTTACTACCTAAGTAGGAGCTTTATGACTTATTCATTAATATTAATTATGTCTCATCTAAAAAAAATGCAGAGTGGTCGATACTCCAGATGTGCAGCTGTTTCAAAGTAGATAGTAGTAGTTCGAAAGTAGAGTATGCTGTTTTCCCATGATTAAATAGCAAATCTGAAGTAGCAACGACACTCGCATTTTTCCTGGATTGTCTTACAGTTACCAATATCAAATTTGTGATTAATGTTTTGCTAGTGCCTCTTAGGGCGTCTAGATTTTTTTTAACCCCTAGTATTTACCACACTGTCAATGATTGAATAATAAGGTTTGATCTCTAATTTAGCATTGGTGTCCTACAAACATGTCAGATAATATTAGACTAAATTATTCATTTCTATCCGGCTAAATGCAGGTCGGCTCACGAAGAGTTCCGTACTATCTACAAAAATGGCAAAAAAATCACGATTTTATTTAAATTACTTATTTTTAAAGTGAATATATAACTAAATATTCTGCGAATATTTCAAGTATCTATCTGTAGCCGTTATTAATATCGAGCAAAAAAACCACGTTTGTTGTATGGGATCCCCCTTAATTATTTATTTTATTCTGTTATTTTGAATTATAGCGGCAACAGAAATACACCAGACAACGTGAAAAAGTCAAAAAGTGAAAGAGAGATTACTTCCTACAAGCTCACAAACTTCTTTATCATAAACGTAAAAATGACCTCTTTATAAAAAGAGCAAAAGCATAAGTTTTGGATATTAACTAAGTCGATTCGTTATGCACAAAAATATATACCCACAGAGCAGTTATGTTCTTGATAACATAATTAAATAAGTATAACAGTTACTCGATTATGCAAATATTTGATATGACAATCTTGTTACAAAACCATTTCCTGCCAAAAGCTCGCATAACCACCGTTATTGCCTCGATTGTGTTCAATTGGATTATCGCAAAACCGAGTTGGCGTTAAGTAGTAGGTACTTAACGCCAACTCGGTTTTACGAATATTAAAGTCTTAAGAATAAGTACTAATAATAGCATTTTTTATCAACAGGTCGTAATCGCTGTTTCGCAACTGTTGCCACCTATAAACACATTTAAGACCAGAACCGCTAACCTTTAAAGGCCGACCTGAAATTATTGTATAATGATTAAAACCGTTCAATACAAAATACTTGAATTAGATAAAGCGTGTGAACGGCAGCGGTATTTCACTGTGAAAGGAATATTAGTGGTATATTTTCTATATTAGGTTATTTTATTTAGTGATAACGTTTAAACTACCATGATAGTATGTAGTATACATGGTAGCGATAAAGTATTAATTCTCAGCAAGGAATTTGTATCAAATTGGCCTTAAACAGAAAATAAAGTACGAAAGACGATGAAAATGAATACATACAACCTCCAAGTGCCCGTATACCTTATTTTATAAAGAAATAGTCACTAACTATTCGATGCAAATTTCCATGATTTCGTAGTTTACATCGCAGTCGATATTTAATTATATTTTTTTTATTTCGTTCTCAGATTTTGCATCGTGTAGACATATAAGTAAAAGAGTTATAGAAAATACAGTTATTTTGATATGACAAACAAACACTTTAAATAGACTTATGTGGTTATATTTAAAGCGTGTCTTAATAGTTAAATTGTTTTGAGATTCAATGACATGCCTCTCGCCAGTATTTTTTTGCTCGGATTGTATTCTGTCACAATATAATCTTTGTATTGTTTGATTTTGACACTTAGATCAATCAAATAGGTAATTTAATAGCTGGCGTCTACGAAATATCATTGATATTCGTTTGTTATCCATTCGCCAGCAACTTTATTAGGAATTAGCCTTAAATAAAATATCTAGATCGTCCGATTCCTTTCTCCGTGCCATGGGAACGCTATGTCAGCACCTCGGTCGCCATCGTGTAGATCTAAACATGGGGACTCACTGGGCGCTAACATTGCCTCAGCAGGGCCAGACACGTAGATTATGAAAAAAAACATGGAGCATTCGTCTTTTTATAAATCATCGTTAACTGATTATTGTCTCTCTGTTGGGCACGAGTCTTCACTCAGATTGAGAAAATTACACGCCATTGTCCACAGCGTTGACCAAGTGCGAATTGGTAGACTTTACACACCTTTGAGAACTTGTTTTAAAAAACTCTCAGGCGTGTAGGCGTGATGTTTTCCTTCACCGTAAAGCAGTGATCATTAATTTCTAATGAATTCTTTAATAAATACTTTTATAATAATTCAGGCTTCCTGCATACTGGGTGCAAAACCGAATAAGTATAAAATTCCTTCGTTAATAGTTTCTACTAGCTGAGCAACCTTACATTTTCTAAACCCGCGTTTAGAAAATGTAACTTGTCATACTAAAATGTAGTCAAAATTTACACCTTACATAATTTTAACTTCATAGAATTGTTTCAGAGAAGATTGATGGCAACTGACATTAGCGGCGGTGACGGTGGCTGCGTTCACGTAGAGCGCACGCGGCTTTTTAGGTTTTAATTTTTTGTGTGGTACCCTAATTACATTCTCGAAAATAGAAGTAGCCTATGTTACGCCTAATCCTGTCACAATCGATCCAGCGGCTTCAGGGATTACCCAGAACAAACAGACAGTCAGACAAACATTTTAATAATTGATGTTTTGTTATCAGTATCTCAATATACTTCCACATGTACTTGGAAAAAGCTGTTCGTTTGATATTACAAACTAATTTTATTTATATAACAATATATTATATGACAAAAAATATACGATATCTCGATACCAGCAAAGATTTTAATGCGAATAAAGTATTAAACGGGCGTGAATTTTGCCATAAGTTGAACCGTCCCAGCAATCTATGATTACCCATGCTATGACCAAATCTAGAGCTAAGATTGGGGACTTGTCATATGTGATCACAGATACGTTGGTAAACTTGAGGTCTACAGTGTAACGCCTCTTGTAATTGAGAATGGGATCTACCACTATAAAACCAGTAATAAGGTAGTGTTGTATGAATAGAAAGCGTTCACAGGTCATTAGATGTCTGCGAGTCGTACGGCTTCATTCGTTATTAGAAATATGATAGCCTGACACATGTTACGTGTCACGCTAGCTCGAGGGCCACGAAACGTGTGAATAAACGTCATTCGCTTAACGCTGCAAGCTTAGCGTTGATGAAAGAAGTGTGTGTGTACTATTCACGCGGCAAACGATAATAATAATAAATTTTACAATATTTGTGAGTTCAAGGGTATTAAGATTTATGCTTTTCAAAAACCGATTAATAATCACTGCAGCCCATATTCGGACGTCTTATTTCGCATATACGATATTTGAGCTCTTATACAAGCTAGGAAATAAATCCTTGCCGTGATTCAGAAAGTAGTATAGCACCATATAGTTGTACAACCGATAACTGCTTTGATCATCGAGTTTCTAATCACAACGATTCATAAAAAGTTTTACTTCAAAAAACCTCGATAAAAATCTATGTGTATAATGTATCCGATCTTATATGGCAACGAAATTTCACTGCAAAGTGGCGAGTTTTTTAATTCGCTCAATGTTGATATTGATAGACTCGTTTTGTAGCCCATGCGTAAGGGTCACACGACAGGTCTAGATGAACCATGTGTTCCAACGGCCAGTGATGATGATTAATTTAAGCAATTTATTATAAACAAAGATTAGAATATACGAAGATGTATTTCATAATAATATTTACATTTGACTATGTTTTTTCATTAATTCTACTCATATCAATACAAAAATCATACTTCCTACTGATATTGTAAATGCAAAACGCATAGTTAAAGTTAATAACACTATTAATAAACTATCTTCAATTAAATCTGTATTTATAATAATAAGACCTCGAAAACGAAATTAATTATTCATTTTATTTAATTATTATTGAACGTATTTAGCCCTAAGAGGCTCATTTTACACGAATATTCTGTATAAATTATTACAAATAAATAAACAATTAGCCATTAATTTGATAAATGAATATTAATCGAGTGCCTTATTCGGTGAACGACGAAATAGTGATATGAACTAATTAATATCTGTGATGTGTATGCCTAGATAGTTTATATAAAATATATTATGATGGTGTTTACATTGCTTTAGAGGATACCAAACATTGATCCTCATCATAACAAAGGATTTCAAATACTCAAGCATTTAATTAAAATAAATATGCCATGCAATTTGAATAAAGTAAGAATATATGATACGATTGACATTGATGGACTCACACAAGAAGATAAATAATCAAATCTTTCCATGAATAAAGTTACTGTCACTTTGGGCATATATAAGAGGAAGGGCATTTAGGGGTCCACATTTCCACATTAGAATGTGGCGAGAAAAAACATCAGCTAGCTATAGCTACCCAATATCTGTCACGTTTGTATTTTTTTACGGTTTTAATCAGCGAAATTAAAATCGAGTTAATACGGTTTGCCACACTAGAGCCGTATATGTATTCGATACCGAGAAACGGTTACATGGTTTTCTAGTATCAAATCGTTATTCAAGACATTTTTTCGTTACAAGTATCTAAACAGACAGATCTGACAAACAGACTTAAAACAGACAGAGCTTAAGGAAGAATTAGCCAAACAATGACACAGGAGAACAGTTGATATATTGAGCAATGGTTTTGCATTTCTTCGTTGCTCACAAATGCTAGAAATATAATGTTTAGACATTTTTTAATCCTCTAAAGAGGGAGGAAGGGAAGTGGCTACACCCCACACCTCTTGACGACGCCCTTGCTACTATTATATCTCGTACATTGCATTAGCGCTAAATGCGTGTAGTGTACGTTCGCTACTGTTCACACTTTGAACGTTGCACTCATGCGAGCGCATGTTTGGTGATTTTTAATTCGCTTGTGGCATGTTTTTATAAAAACTAATATTTTTATGCATAGATACTACGTACATATGTAATTTGTTCACAAAATTATTTATAAACGACGCCAATCATAACGTACGCGATGCGACGCGACTCGATACGATGTTTCACGCATCAAGTAACGCGTAACGTAAAGATAAACTAGTAACGAGTAAGTACTAGTAACGAGTCCTAATTGTTACAGTTGTTCTATAAACGAATACATTTGGGTTCTTAATTGCCCGTTACTTTTCTACCCCTCTAATTAAATTCGTTACAAAAAATTTACTTTGAGTGCTATAAAAACCGCTGTAACGAAAACGAATGTAGAGCACCCATAATGTATTCTTTTTGTAAGTATTATATAAATTATTGCAGTAGTTCCTACTCATTATTAAAATATTCATAAACTCAAAATCCTTTATTAAATATGAAGGAATATAAAAATGTTACGAATTGTGCTTTATTGATTCTCGAGTCACAGCCGAGACAGTACCAGAATATTAAGTTTTTTTTTAAATAAATTTTTATTTAGTCGCGCTCTGTTTAGGTAAGTTTATAATGTAATACCATGATATATCATACACAGGTATATATCGTCAGATATAACTCGTCCCTGTAGTTCCAGGATCAAAATAGAGCTTCGGTATTCGCTGCCTGTCGTAAGAGGCGACTAAAAGGGGTTTCCGTGGTTGCGGGCGGCTAGAGTGGATGCTCGAACCGTCCAGCCTTGTGACCCCGGGATGGACGAAATATGGCGGGGACGAAAGTACGTCGTAAAAACTTACGTCTATACAACTTACGATATCCGTAACAAAGTAACTCGTCCGCTTTAGAGAGGTTACGCTTACATTTACGACATTTTCCATAAGTAGGTATGCCCGTAAAGTATAAAATTTATACCTATCTGTTAACATTTATACCCATATGCCGTGTGGTGCCGGCTACGAATACGTCAACGAATAGTACCACTCCTCCTCTTCGCGTGGTTGTCGTAGAAGGCGACTCTGTGAAATATACATATTAAATATACTGCGGTCACCAACACGCACAGCCAAGCGTGGTGACTATGGCAAATCCCCCAAATGGCAGCTACCGCAATACCCTGGCCCCCAGTCCCCGGCAGCCCCGCTATTCCTGGCTATGGTAGAGCTCACGGTTACGGCGGGGCAGGGGGTGCT
>DWTU01002722.1:0-11153 GCA_018251515.1 Cecropterus confusis | reverse complement strand
AAAAGGAGACACACTTATCAGAGAGACGTTCCAGCTCAATCGTTAGGATCTTATCTGTCAACATAAACGCTTTCTACACTCATAGCCCCACACTAGGATTCTCTTCTGTGTCGTGGCTGCCATGGGCATACAAACACGAATGCACACACCCATACAAACACCCAGACCCAGAACTGAAATCGAAACTCATAATTCAGATGTATGTCTGGTCGGGGATCGAACCCGGGACCCACTGCGTTTCAGACCGGTACGGTGACCGCTCCACCACGTGGTCGTCGTCGTGTGCTTGTTTTAAGATGTCCATGTGTGGGAATTGGCACCTACCATCTGGTAGATTGCATTACAATTCGTGACGAGCATATTCTGAAGAAGTTGGCAACCAAACCAGGTTTTTTTATAAAATGAAACCAAGATCTGCCTATTATTTGTACTGAACGCATAAGCTGGACTTAGGTGTGTCTGTTTGCGTTCACGTACTCTGATACTACGCTAATCGTCAAACTTTGGCATGCCTAATGTGACCTTATATCGTTGACGCCAAATGGGACATCTTTTAAACGATTCTATAAGAAAAAAGAAATGGTCTCTGACATTTGTCCAAGGAAAAAAGACCCTTCCAGATGATATTAAGTAACGCTTTTCACGCCACGTTACACGACTTTTTAAAATATTGACCCCTCATTATCACTATCGTGGTTTGGAGAAACGGAATAAATTTGCGTCCAGACTTTTTTATTGGTACACCGGGACAAAGAATTGAAAAACGGGATAGTCCTGCTTTAAACGTTACGTATGCCCTAATATATTTCGAGAGGTTTCAGCTACTTTTATTCTAACCATTTTTTACAAAATACTTTTCGTTAAATTTCGCTAACGGTCTTTTTTCTATAAAATTTTAGAGGCCGGTATTATTCGAAGGAGCTTCGTCGTACACTCAAAAAATGATTGATGATATCAATTCTGGGTACGATTTTACCGAGAAGTTCCTCACGTCTCCCTTTCTGGCTGGCGACCAGTTCACGCTAGCTGATGTTTGTTGTCTGACTACCATCAGCTCTTTGGATACGATGGTGCCTATAGATGCCGAGGCGTAAGTACACTAAAACTTTTGCACTTATAACCCCACTAGAATTCGTGTCACCCACACATAAATACCCAGAACAGAAATCTAAGTTCATCTTTTAGGTATCTGATTGGTGGGGATCTAACCCGGAACCCATGTCAGATTAATGTGGTGACTACTCATGACCACCACTCAGACCATGCGGGTCTGCAAGATTTCTAAACTTCTAAGAATGCAATATTCGTCACAATCCGTCAATCCGTTGTTGTAGTGCGTACATACATACAGACATAAACCTAACATAAACGCTTTCTACACTCATAGCTCCACAGAAGAATCTTCTCCTGTGTCGTAGATGCCATAGACACACAAAGACTAATACACAAACATCCAGACCCAGAACAAAAATCTAAACTCGTCATTCAGATGTCAGTCTGGCCGGGGATCGAACCCATTGCGTTTCGACCAGTATGATGACCGCTCCGCCACCTGTGTCGTCAACATACACACGCTCGAAAAACATTACCCTAGATGAGTTACTACTCTCAAAATATAAGATCACCTCACGTGATAATATTTATAGAGTTACAATACGAAGAGCGTTCTATCTGATAACAATCATAAACGCGTTGATGCTTCTGATAAGACGGTCGCGCATTTACTTAGAACCTTTACATTAGATTAGACTTAGACTTAGAACCTTTTATATACGCGCAACTTCACATTTTGTCACGCATCAAGAAATTGAAATATTCTTGTCAAATATATTTTTGTCATCGACCACGCCGCCGTCATGTTAAATAGCGCGTGAATGTGAGACACGAGATGTGTAAAGACGTATATATGTAACATGTTTGGTGCGTATTTGAAAGGGAATGAAGTGGAAAAGTTTTCGGAAAGCGTGTGTGGTTTTTGAATGTACTAAGCGAGTCTGGAGTTTTTTGATCTGTTTTATCAGAACTTGCTTACGTAGCTTTGCAACAATAAGCGCACAATTCAAATTTAACAATTTTAAGTAAATGATACAGCTTAATCAAAAAAACGGACTAAAATTGAAAACTTTATGCTCTTGTACATCGTTGTTAATTCTATTTTAATAAGTTGGTATTATTATAACTTAATTTCGCACTTGGCCAGCGCGGTGGACTATGGCCTGAAGCTCTCTCAATCTGAGTGAAGACCCGTGCCCAGCAGTGGGACAATAATGGGTTGACGGTATGCATAAATGTACGAGTCATTCTAGTACATACTGTATGATTATTCTCGTGGGTAAAATTTACCAGAGAATCTTTGAACGCTTATAATAAAATTTAATTACAAAATATTTAAAATGGGGCGGTCAAGTTTTTGGTGTAGGAAAATAATTTAAGCGAGTGAAGTTTTTATGTCGAAATTTAAGTTTGTAAACAAATATTTAAAATGCAATATCAGAATCAAAATTCCTTTGTATGAAAGGAAGTGTATGATATGAATATGATACCGCCGCAATCCAATCATATCTTTAAAAAAATACGTGACAAATTGATAACCTCATTCCTTTGAGAAGTCTGTTAAAATCCTTTTCCATTCCAACAGGGCAACTACGAAAACCGCACAGTATTCGAGTCGCTCGACATCGGCTGGCAGTTGCTCCGTATCTTCCCCAAGGAGATGTTGAAACGTATCCCGGCTTCCACTCTCGCAGAGTTCTACCCAAGAGACTCCCGCCATTAAATCCAGTAAAACGCCGCGTTCGATGTTCTAGCGTGAAGATGTAGCACTTAACTTACTCATTAGATTTGCTTGAGGCGACCATCTTAGTCCTCGAGTGGCGTCTGTGATCGGTTTCAGGTAAAGTGATCTAGTGATGGTCACAGATCATATATTATACCAATATTGTAAAAGAAGGTGCGATGAAAATGTAATTTACATTATTTATATATTATGTTATTCAGCAACAATAGAGAGAAAAGAAGCATTGTTAATAAGTGGTATCTTTTAATAGTAAGAATGCTTTGAAGTGCATTTAACAGTATTTCATTTTGTGGTAGAAGCGTATATTATTTATGTTTAACATCGAATTCCATTGTTTTAAAACTTTTGCCACGAAAAGTTTAAGAGTTTTAGAAATCTTCAACATTGGCAGAGATTATATAGCGGGATGTATTATTGAACTCTAGCCGAGCTCGTTAGAATGTCGGATCGCGGATAAAATGTAAGATATTACGATATACTGTTTATTAGTAAGTTGTTAATAGTTTATTATTATGGATTACGATCAAGTTACAAAATTACTAAAATCGTGTTGCTATGATAATTTAAAGATGTCTATTCTAAGGTACATGCGCCTTGAAAATGTAGCTACTATAAAGAAATGTTGCCGTCATAATGTATATATTCCTGTCGTATAAAGTAGAGTGTGATGACAAATTATTTAACTGTATTTAAAATAGATGCCATTATTATTCGTTGGTGCTTGTGGCACTGAAATTACTATACAGACAATATATTGTATATTATTTTTGTGCACAAAATGTTGTGATGTGTTCAAATGTTATCGAAATTATTGCAATAAATTGTATCGATATTCTGACGTAATATTGTAACACGTCGCGTGATATTTCTAGCTTGTTCACTCTATAAATGTTGTTTGTAAATTACAAGTGTATTATTTTCATAGCCCCGTAACTAGTGTTACATTCCAAATCGAGTTTTCCTGTTCACTTTCAAGCGAAACACTGTAAAAGTAATGTCTTAAGTGAATTAGGATACTGTTGTTTGAATGGAAATAAAAAGTATAAAGTTTATTGTTATTTTATTTATCGTTCCACAAATTGTACTGTTAAGGATACTGAGACTTCATTAAAATATACTGGAATATGTCTTCACGCAACTATGGGATTCATTTCTCTGTAGTGACAAACATTTTTTGAATTGCTTTTACAGCTTATGTCGCTATTATTGGACAAATATTTTAGGGTCCATTTCGCCAGGGTCGTAAATTTACGACCAAATACCACAGCTCGTCCAAAAAGATTATTTAAATAGGTAAATATTTAATTTAGTAATCATAAACAATTTAATACACTTTAGTCTTTCAATTAGAAATCATAAAAATAATATCCAAAATTTATAATAATTTTTAGGAAATTGTATTGATGTGAAACTTCCTTACAAGCATCATGTCCTGAGATTTTTTTAACAATAATCCGTAATAAAGCAAAAAAAAAATCAAATATATGGTTCCTTACATACACAGTACATCGTCTTTTTTTGTCGTTTGGCCCTCCCTATAAAGAATTCTGGCTAGGCCCTTGGTTTACTACTCTAAATTTTTAAACTACCAATATGCGGGTTGTAAGAACAACATTATTTTCATCTTGCTTTGAGTGTTTTTCCATTGTAAAAATGGGAACGATGGGTTTTTATCAGATTACTTTTTGTCATCTCAGATAACAGTTGTGACAGTTTCAGATAGAGGTCAAGTTTCTTTTTTAAGTAATTCTTTGCGCGCGTGAAGGTAATTTTTTTACGGATGATACGCGACAAGAAAGTAGTTGACGTTTTTAGGGTTCTCTACCCAAAGCGTAAAGACGGATTATTTTTACGAAAACTTAGCTGTCCGTCCGACCATCTGTCTGTCTCGATATCACGGTTCATGAGATACAGCCTAATCTAAATCTAATCTAAAGCTTTAGTATATCGAGTATCGTATAATCGAGATTTAAGAAATAGTTGCCAACGTAATTTCAATTTTGATATGTACTTTGTGCGCCTGCGTACGTACTTTTTTCACTGTTCAGTTTTATTTCTCGTATAAATGCTTTCTTTCCCGTCTGATTTTGGTTTTATTCAGTACCAGATTTTCGTGCATTTTATACTTCAAAGTTATATCGTTCAAACAGACGTGATTTGTCGGAATACCGACGTGTAGGTCTTCCAGCGGTCAGAGTGCATGCCTGAATTTGGTACGCTCACTGCGCATTGTGGATTAATTACTGCACAAAGTCTCATCTAAGGTTAGCCACAGATGCGTTGCTACCCCTGAGGACTAAGATGGATTGCTACACCCTTCAGACCAGAACACAACAGCGCATAACACTGCTGTAATTAGGCAGAAATAGATGTGCACCTTCAAATTAAATGCAAGACAACTTTAGTTGTGGCTATCGCTAACAATAGTAACACTACCAGGTGGTAGAACCAGTGTAGTTCGAGCGGGGAGGTACACCCGCCACACTCATTTCTCGTGAAGCGGTTCTTGCGATTCGGTGGAAGGGCGTGGTTGCCGGCTCATTTATATATGAACTGACCATATTAGACCGTGAGTAACAAGGCATCTGTAATTGACTTCAGATAGAACCCGTTCTATGTAAAGTTGCTTACAGGCAGCAGTCACCATCAGGTACACTGCATGCTCGTTTGCTACTTCAGTCTGATAAAAAACATTACACCATAGAAACTGATATAATGGTGTAATAGCGCGTTTATAATGTTTATCACCGAACGTCTCATCTGCATCCCTGTTCCTCGAACAGGCCGAATACGGCCAACCATAAGTTTTACATCGCTGACAGGCTGTAATCGAATCCTGTTAACCGAATTGCCGTTTACAAAAGTCCGTAATCAAAGTTCTTACTTAAAGGTAACCAAACCAACTTAATCTCCATGCCCCATAACATATATGATAATTCGGCAAGTGCTATTCTATCATAATCCAAAATATGCTTGCTTAATCTTTATACGAAGTACTAGTAAATCAGGAAGGCATAGTTTAATTGTTTATAAATAAAACAACCAATTGATTTTATTAACTATATTAAATTTAAGATTATTACAATTTCAAAAGTGCAAATTAAATGCCCTCCAAAATGATGTCTGCGGATGTTAACACTGGAATGAATTACCTTTTGTTAGGTAGAAATGGGTATTTCCTTTCAGTTTACGAATAAATATATACTAGAAAATACATATATTGCATGTGACTAAATAGTTTAACCGGCTATGCCGGCGATGGCTTCGGAGGCGAAGTATTTCACATCTACATCCGGATCTACGTTTAATTTCTCCAAGACTGGCTTTACTTGTGGCTGGATGACTGCTGGGTCGAGATAAGGCGCCATCTTTTGGAGAGTTTTAGCGACGTTGAATCTCACGTTCGCAACATTATCATCGGCCATCGACAGCACGGTTGGCAGGAGAACTCTCGTTGTAATATCCTTGCCGCAGACCTCTGAGAGGACGTTGATGCAGAATAAATAAGTCATGCGATGTAGGTAGTTCTGTTCTCGGGACATTGCAAGAACCTTTGGGATGACGTTGGTCTCTGCCCAGGGCGCGCCGTACTGCTCTACCAGTTTCTTTAGGTTCAGGGTCGCAGCCTCGCGAATCGCATACACGTGATCAATGAGCCAAGACATGCAGAGTCCGGTGAGTTTCTCATCAAAGAACTCTTGTCCAAGTTGCCCGGCGAGGAGTGGCATGTGTTCGATAATAGCGAGTCGTACACGCCATTTTGTGTCTTCAGCTAACTCCACGATCGCTGGCAGGAGGGATTGGACTAGCTGTTGTATTCCGATGACTTCGTTGACACACTCCAAGTTGGAGATTATATTCAGCCTGACTTCAGGGCATTCGTCCTTCAGCTGAGTGAGGAATAGGGGTAGCAAGTGTTCAATTGTATTTTGCCTGCCAACGATGGGGCTTAGTCCCATGATGACGGAAGCAAGAGCAGATTTCACGTGCTGGTTAGGATCGCACACCAAATCCTTGATTTGTGGCAGGATCATGTTCATTATGATGTGCTCCTGGTGGGCTTTGTCTAAATTCATGCAGAAATCTTTAACCTGGAATTATAAAGATTTTTTAGTCCCATTAAAATACAATATAGAATATATTTTCACTATCTATTGAAAGCTATTCCATTACCATTGAAGAGGCCTGTGTTTAAAAAAATGCATTTTTAAGGTTAAAAGTATAAGGAAGTGTTTGTTCACCTCAATATGTATGAAAAAAGAAATTCTGTCTTTAAAAGCTTAAATGAATATACGTGAACATTCCACTAATCTTACGTGACAATTGAAATGTGAATTTATGGTATAAGTGCCTTGGATTTTTAAATATATAATCATTTGCTCAATACTTCTACGACTAGTATTTAAGACTGCTGAGAAACTAGAGTTAAAATTTCACAATAAAATACTTAACCCGTAATCATTGCAACTCATTTAATAATTTGTGTTCGGTTTGGCCATATTTTATTAAAAAATCATATTTTACCTAATTTAAAACTATTTTCTTGCAACTTGCCGAGACCCTGCCCAAAAATTAGATCAAATTTAACTCGACAATCTTCCCCCTTGAATGCCTCACGCAATAATAAATGATGAAATGATGCCCTCTAACTCTTTGGGAAGCAGAATAAAATGAAAGAAATTGAAAAATTGAATACAAGTGAGGTTACCTTCCCAGCAGCAGCAGCTCTGACTTCAGCCTCGGTGTCCTTGAGCAGCGCCTGAAAGATCTGCGCCAGGTCTGAGCGGGCTAGCTCGGGCCCAACGGCTTGCTGCAGTTCGACGAACCTTGTAAACATAATATAATCATGTTTTAACAAATTGTAGTGATAGCGAAAGGGTCCGAACTGGACATTGCGGAAAATTGAGTTAATCGTTAGGAAGTACTCTATTATTTATACATTTAGATATAATGTCGATTTATATATAAATAACCAAAATCCAATTCTATATGAATGAACAAAATCTAGTTGATTTTGGTTATTATCATGGCAATTTGTTTGATTAGCGTGATTCTCCATTACAGGTTTATATAATTATATTCTTAGACGATAGAGTGAATTAAATACTGGGCATTTCGTGTAAGATAAGGATACATGTTACATTCTTTCAAAAATCGCAATTTAAGAAACTCTCCTTAATGCGAACAGAATTTTGTTATTTCCACAAAATGCAATATTCGTATTAGGTGCCTTTATTATCACGGAGTGAGGCTTGTTTGTCTACTTCCATACTATTAAAAAGAAATGGTAAACTAACTTGTCAACCACCATGTATCTGACCCGCCAGGAGGTGTCCCCCGCGCGGCCGCGGACCGTCGGCATCACCAGCTGCTCCATGTCCTCGGGCGGCAGCAGCGCGGCCACCGCCGCACACGCCTCCGCCGCCAGCAGACGGACTGAGTCTTGCTCGTCCTGGTGATATGGGTTGGTAAGGTAACGTGTATATACAGTGTAGACATGTTGTCAACTTTGATATAAATTGTAGGCTTATGTAGGTATATTAAAAAATCGATCATCACCAGAATTACTATCGAGCGATATTAGCTAATTCTAATTTAAAGTGATCACACAAATATTTTACCAAATACTAACAGTGTGAAATGATACTGTGTTTTCATTCGAAGGGTGTTGTCGTAAGGGAGTCCGATTCTCGATTGATACAGGTGTCCTGAAGCCTGTGTACAACCTTACAAAGCTGTATACTTAAGGGGTTAATCAAGTATTCCATAAGCATTCAAGGGGCTTAAGGATTCTTTGCCCAACTTAGTTTTGATGACGTGGAGGTCAGTGGTGCCAGGTTCGGATGTTGGTTATGTCAACAATTTTTAAGAGGAGCAAGAGGTGGAAAACGTTTAAATTACTTGACAAGGTGAAGTTAGGGGGCGGGGGAGTTAATACTCAAATGAGCCAATTTCAGGATTAATGATAAAAGTTATACAAACAAATTAAACTCACCTGCGCCAGGTTAATGAACATCGGTATCAGATCGCTCTTGACATACTCGACTTCTACGACGCGCGCGAACTCGCCGAGCTTGTACGCGGCCGCGCGGCGGACCATCGGCGTGTCGTCCTGGCACAGCGAGCGGAAGTGCTGGCGCAGTTCCGCCTTCACCGCCGCCGACACGCGGGTGTAGCACACGCTGGGGGAAAGGGGGTAAGAGGGTCATTGCAAAGTAACATTCATATTTTGATATACGGGTGTAAGACTAACGGGGGGACAGGGGGACGCGGTTGGGGAATCGTTGTGAAGTTACATTCATATTTTGCAATACGATTGTAATACACCCTGGGGAGGCAGGCGGATGTGGTTAGGAGGTCGTTGTAAAGTGACATTCATATTTTGGAACACTCGTATTGCACGCGCTGGGGGGCAGGGGGACGCGGTTGGGGAGTCGTTGTAAAGTAACTTTCATGTTTTGCAATATATCATTATCATCATGACATGGTGCAAAATATGGTGTGGAGTAATCTTTAAGTGTGTACGTATATTTGGCATGACTGATACATTGGGGACAAGGCATCCTGTTAGGAAATTCTGACATGATTCTGACAGGTGTAGCACACGCTGGAGGATAGGAGGTCAGGTGGTCATTGTAAAGTAACTTTAATATTTTGCAATACGGGGTGGAGTATTTATTATTTTAAGTGCATATGTACGAATCTAATGTCTCATTTAAGTATTTATGTATATTTGGAACGGTTGATAGACTGGAGACAGGTCCTGATACGCGTTTAGGGGGAACGTGCATTGTAAAGAAATAATAATATGATATAAATGTACAGTGATGTATATTTTAAGAACGTTTCTGAATCGCAGTTAAAAAGCGTTTGCGGAACACTGGAGGTTTTCTGAATCCTTCTCCTAATAATTCTGTTATTAAGATTTTTATAAGATAGTTCATTAAAGGACTTGGTACTAGGTGGATTATTTTAAGATTGTTGGTTGTAGGGCCTCCTCTGTCTTGCACTTGCAATGACTCAATTATTATTGTCTTTAATTAGTATTTTGTAAATTGCTCAATGATAAGGTTTAAAAACACGACGTGGTATGAACGAACTAAATCAAAATAGAGAGAATAATTTCGATTTTTCGAATGTAGGCTCATACATTAATACAATAATTGTGAGAACTTACCAACGTTATTTATTAAGATTAATATAAATATCAACAATAAACAATGTCCTTGCATTCATCATATGTAGGTTTCTTTTAAATTAATTCGGCAAATATTAATTACACTATGTATTGTTATTTTTGTCTCTATGACCATGTGTATAGTTGCTTGCAGAGGTTTAAAATTTGGCCTTGAATCCTTAAAATTTACTTAACTTTAGATTGAATACTTAAAAAAATATATTTTAATGGACTTCCACTAAATCCATATCACACCACACTAATGAAACTAACCTGAGGAGTCCACAAGCAGACGCTCTAGACGTGAACCAATCGCCACCAGCTAAGCGTTGGACGAGCGGCACAAAATGCTGCTCCAGGGCTTGGGGAGTGTGGTGAGCCGCCACCGCGCGAAGAGACGCCACCGCCTTGTCCCTCACCACCGTCTCCTCTACGGTGGCGAGTGACTCCAATGGCGGAAGCAGGCAATGTGCGTACTCGCCACCTCCGACCAGGTTAATGAAGTTGCCTGCAATATTTGAATGAAATATTAGAATTTTGTGTTAGGGCTTACAGATGTTCATATTTCTCAGAGGAAGAGAGCTTCAGGCCACAGTCACCACACTGGTTAAGTGCAAATTGGTACTTCACACACCATGTAGTATGGTTTATTTTAGGGTTGCAACGGAGGCCATCTTAGCGGCGACGAATACAGAGGTTAACGGAGGCGGACTTTACATAGTACAGCTCTTATAAAAAAGGCAAATAATTACTAATAATCAAAATTTAGAAGAGGAAAATTACATTCACGAACAACAATTTTGCGGATTTGTCGCCTTCCGTGCCGGCTGTCACGGAGCAATTGTTCACTAAGCATTGAACTTAATGGCGCTGATAAGTAAATGCGAAATATGGCAGAGAAAACTTTATATTTGATATTATATCTCTATCACAATTAAGATATTCATCTCGTTGCAACATGTAGCTAAGCGGCCACGTCGCCTAGCGTCCTTCCTTGCGAGTTGTACAAGATGAACGTAAATAAACCTCCGTTATAACTCCGCAAAAATGTTGCAGAGGCGGATGCGGAATGGATCGATTTTTTGCGGAAGTTCCGTAGTAACAGAGGCGGAGGCAAAGTCCCGTTACCACCCTAGTATATTTTAATATAATATTTGATAATAAATTTCGAACGCAGAT